>PPJN03000021.1:0-219606 GCA_003705795.3 Blastobotrys americanus | reverse complement strand
AAAAAACCAGCCGCGCCTTTGTCTTTACGCCAAACTCAATTTGACTCAATTTTATAGAGGGCTCTGGTGGAAAACGACAGGTAGTCTTTTGGGTCGAAGAAGGTTGGATTACAGTAGCCTAGAAGCAAAAAAATGGCTGAAGTAGTGGCTGATAAGGTCGCCAGCCTTTCTGTTGGCGAGCAGAAGAAGCGAAGTGCTCCTAAATTGTATCCTGAGGAAGCAAAGTTTGAATTTATCGATGATCGATTCAAGTTGTTTGAAGAACTTAAGAAGAAACAGGATGACTGGGAGGCCGCTCAGGAACGTAAGGAGGTTCAAGTAACACTGAAGGATGGATCCATGCGAGTTGCAACTGCATGGGAAACCACTCCGTTACAGATTGCTCGAGATATCTCGAAATCACTTGCCGAACGAATCGTGATTGCAAAGGTGAACAATGTATTGTGGGATCTTGAGCGACCATTCGAAGGCGATTCTACTCTGGAATTGCTAGATTTTGATACAGATGAAGGTAAACAGGTTTTCTGGCACTCATCGGCTCATGTTCTTGGTGAGTCTGCTGAGTGTCACTACGGAGCTCACCTGTGCATTGGGCCCCCAATTGAAGACGGGTTTTATTACGAGATGAGTATTGACGATGGCAATACTGCGGTCGCTGCGTCGGATTTCTCGTCTTTGGAAACTGTTGCTAAGAAAGCAATTAAGGAGAAGCAAAGATTTGAGCGACTGGTGCTTTCTAAGGAAGACTTACTGCGAATGTTCGCTTATAACAAGTATAAGCAGTATATCATCAAGGACAAGATTCCTGATGGCACCTCCACCACCGTGTACAGATGTGGACCACTAATTGATCTGTGCCGAGGACCCCATATTCCTCACACTGGCCGAATTAAGGCTATGAAGCTTCTAAAGAACTCGGCTTCCTACTTCCTCGGGGATGCAAACAATGATTCTCTACAGCGAATTTATGGAGTATCATTCCCTGATAAGAAGTTAATGGATGCCCATCTCAAGTTTCTTGAGGAGGCTGCGGAGCGAGATCATCGACGTATTGGACAGAAACAGTCTTTGTTCATGTTTAATGAGCTCAGTCCTGGTTCCGCTTTTTGGTTACCTCATGGTACTCGAATCTATAATGCTATGATGGACTTTTTAAAGTCTGAGTACAAGAAGCGTGGATTTGAAGAGGTTATTTCGCCTAACATGTACAATTCAAAGCTGTGGAAGATTTCTGGCCATTGGCAGAACTATCACGAAGATATGTTTACGATTGATATTGAAAAGGAGACATTTGGTCTCAAGCCCATGAACTGTCCTGGTCATGCGCTTATTTTCAAGTCTCGTGAACGTTCCTATCGTGAATTGCCGCTGAGATTGGCTGACTTTGGTGTGCTCCATCGAAATGAAGCTTCTGGTGCACTTTCTGGGCTTACTCGAGTTCGACGATTCCAGCAGGATGATGCCCACATCTTCTGCAGAACCGATCAGATCGAATCGGAAATTGGAGCAGCATTTGACTTCATGAAGCACGTCTACGGTACTCTTGGTTTCGAGTTTAAAATGAAGCTGTCCACTCGTCCTGAAAAGTTTGTTGGGGAGGTCGAGACTTGGAATAATGCGGAGACAATTCTTAAAAAGGTTCTCGACGCTTGGGGAATGAACTGGGAGCTCAACCCCGGTGATGGTGCGTTCTATGGGCCAAAGATTGATATCCAGGTTTCTGATGCTCTACATCGATGGTTCCAATGTGCTACCATCCAGCTTGACTTCCAGCTTCCTCAGCGATTCGAACTCAAATATAGAGACGCTGACAGTGTAGATGAAGCCTCAGGAGAAGCTAAACACTATGGCACTCCAGTGATGATCCACCGGGCTATCTATGGATCGTTTGAGAGAATGATTGGTATTATTACCGAGCATTTCTTTGGCAAGTGGCCAGCCTGGCTCTCTCCTCGTCAAGTCTTGGTCATCCCTGTTGGTGTCAAGTACTTTGACTATGCTCAAGAGGTCCGTGACTATTTCCATAACAATGGTGTGTACGCTGATGTGGATTTGGGTCCTAACACCCTCCAAAAGAAGGTGCGATCTGGTCAACTGGAACAGTACAATTACCTGTTCATTGTAGGAGAAGAAGAGCAGCAGTCTAAGAGTGTCAACGTCCGTAAGAGAGACGATCCCTCTAAGCATGGAAAGACTGAAACTATTCAACTTGAAGATGCTCTACGTCGTATCAAAACGCTTATTGATAGCAGGTCTCTGGTAGACAATCAGTTTTAGATGTACGCGAACTAGAGCTACACTGATATCAATAGCTGAGACATTGTATGCAGGCTCCTGTAGGTCCAAGACATAATTTAAGACATCGTTGTGAAGTGATTAAGCTCTTTACATGTCCAGCTGCGATGGCTTCGTAGACGGCCTAAATAGGCAGGTGTTCATGAAACGATGGAGATACCACGAGAAATAGAAGATGGTATAAAGACAGAATAATTGAGGATATGGGGCAATAGGATTTAGCAATTTAGGTTCAGGCAAAGTTTGATACTTCTCAAATCGAAATTTTTTTTTTCTACCACTGTCTGACTCACTTTCAGATCATAACAAATCAGTTAATCAATGGCGGTAGCTCAAGTTGTAGTATGTCAAGTACTATCCATGCTGGCAGCAATTATCCAATTGCCTCTTCTTTACTGGCATGGCAAGAATAGGAATGTGGCCAATTTGTGTCTGATTACTTGGTTACTAATTCTCAATCTGACAACTTTCATTAACAGCTTTGTTTGGGGGTCGGCTGATGTTTTGACTTGGTGGACGGGCCATGGATACTGTGACATCCTGGTGAGATTCGATGCCGCAGCCAACGTTGGAGTACCATGTGCGGTAGCAGCAATTGCACGAAATCTGTACATTATGATATCTGATAGGGGCATCTCCTATAACCCTGATATGTTTCGTGCCAGAGTTATGGATCTAACCATCTGCTTAGTATGTCCAACTCTAGTCTTTGCCATCATTGTCATCTCAATGAGTGACCGATATTATATTGTACAGTATCGTGGCTGTACCACTCCACTTTCTAATCAATGGCCATCAATTCCAATCCTCCTCATCTGGGGACCCATCTGGGCTTGTGTGGTAGTTTACTATACCACAATCTCCTTGGTGCGTTATGTTAGGAAGAGAGCGGAACTTCGAGACCTGCTTCGCCATAGTAACACAGGTTTATCCAACACCCAGCTCATTAGGTTGTTGATGTTCTGTGCCATAATTGGCGTGGTGCTTCTGCCAGTAACAATATACAATTCGGTAGTAAATGGGATGCACACCACCGTGAACTCATACAATTGGAACCTGGATCATCATTGGAATCAGATCGTGATGATTCCAGCAGACTCCGTCAGTCTCGAGTTGTGGGTGTATATTGTTGTGGCAATTATTGAATTCATCACAATAGGAACCGGGTCTGAGCTTATCGAATTATATAAGCATGCAGCCAACAGAGTGTTTAGGGTCGCCAGGCATAAGAGTGATGAAAGAAATCACCTTGGCATAGTTGATAGCAATTTTGGGTCGGAATCTGTTCCACATGGTTCCCCCACATTTGATACCTCGCCTAAGGAACTCCAAGACTTCACTGTGTCAGTAGAAATTCGAGGCGGATCCAAGCTAGAGTCACCATTGAGCGTGGTACCCTCAGTTGAAAGTGACAATACCCTACACCCAGCACATGATCCAATCGACGCTATTGATGACTATAACGCAGTTTACTTGAGCATGGAGCATGGAGCTCAGGCACGATCGACCGCTCAACCAACAGCTCAACTCAACTGACAGGTTTCATACAACCTTCTTTTATGCTATCAATAAAGCACCTTCACCCTAGTACGCCCTCGTATTTCACCTTATATCCTTTTTCCGCCCATCAATTCCCATCTCTTGCTGACGATCCAAACGATCGATCACTGTTTATCCTCATCAACCCTCATTCCCTTTAACGCCTATAATTAGCCGAGTCACAATGTATAGATCGCTTATGTATGTCTTAGACTGTTGTTCTAAACTTGCATTGGCGCGGAGATCGTGCATATCGTCTAATCCATGGCATTTTGAATGTGAAAGCACTTGGCAGGCGTTGATAAGATGACAACTGAGCGTAAGATTCACTTTGAAACAGCGCTAAACTTCCTTCCTTATACATCTCATATTTTGCTCCTTCCACTTCTCTTTCAAGTCTTTTACATATCCTTTCCTCAGTTCTTTAATCTGCTTTGCTCATCTACCCATCCTCATCCAGTCTCGCTTGTGTCGGTACATATTCCGACTACCTATAGTGCACTCAAAAATGCAGGAGAGGAATGAGGCCACTGAGGGGACTCAGAAATGAACATGAAAAATAGCACGGTTCAAGTGTGGCCAAGAGAGTCGCAAGATGCTGGAACAGGATGTGTGGATGCAGCTACGGCACTGGATGAGGAAACACCAGTAAGCTGTTTGTGCGGGGAGTGCGTAGAAGGAACCTAAATGAGGAAGGGCAAAGAAACAACCCTGGAGCGAGAGGCAGAAAGTTTGGAGGGTGTGTATATATATGGCGCCTCGGCAAAAGAATGCAAGTTGAAAAGTCAGATATCATTAACGAGGAGGACGGTTCCATTCATTCGTTTAAATTTATTATTTCAAGTCCCCGTATCGTCGATAGTTGATATATCACAATGAAATTTGGTGCCCTTGCCGTGGTTGTACCTCTAGCTGGATTGGCGTTGGCTGATGATAAAACCGCTCAGGTCTTTTTCCCAAACCCAAATGTCAACGGGACCATCGATGGAACCGTGGTAGGATCTAAGAGTTCGACTACTACTTACTTGGTTCAGTGCCCGAAAAAGGACTCATCTTGTGTATTGGCTGGCCCTTACACGGTTGCTCAAGGCCCAACCACTGTCATTAACGAGATTGTATTGGCAGGAATCACTCAAGTCCAAGCTTGTTCGGTAGGCAAAGACTCAGCAGTTTGTAAGGTGGCGGTTCAAGGTGGCCTTAGTGCTACTACCACTACTACCGTGTCTGGAGACAAGTTCTCCAGTGCCAAGATCACCGTTCAGGTCAGCAAGGACTTGAAACTGACCTCTCCAAGCTTCTCAGCCGAAACATCTGTTAATCCTTCCTTACTTGCTGCCATTTCTGCCGACTCTACTGGAATGAGCGACAGCAGCAACAGCTCTGCTTCAGCTTCGGGTACAAAATCAAAATCTGACGCTTCTGCTGTGCGAGCAAACTCTGCCTACGCACTTGCTGGAGCTGCCGTAGCTGGATTCGCCTATCTGCTTCTGTAAGCACTGCTTGATAACTAGACCCTTTTTAATAATGTAATATACTCTCAGCGAAAGTCTGCTCAGACAGATGTCTGCTGACGGGATACCCTGCTGAGAGCTCGATGATCTAAATTGTATTTGTATGGTTTCTTCCAGCTTTGTGGCTTTGTTTTTGTGGCTTTGTTTTGTGTGTGCAACATTAATGTAGTAAAATTAGCATCTCTCAATATAAACTTGAAGTTAGATCACTGTACTTCAGTCAAGTATTCCCTCTGAACCTCAGTTAGATTTTGATTCACTGAACCTCTGCCAAGTATTTATCCTTCACCTCACTATACCACCTTTCCGCAACATCGCGATGACTGATGATGCGATTGCGTAGATGTGCCTCTCCAAACTGCTGTTAGTATTAGCTTTGATGTCTCCCATCTCTCGCTCATTCTTCTCACTTACACATGAATACTTTGGGTCAAGAAACTCGGACCACGTCCCTGCTCGTCTTCGCTTGTCGTCAGATGGTTCAGGAATCTTGCCCTGTATAAACTTCAACTGTTTGTCAATCTCGTTCAAAGTCAAGCTCAGTCGGACTGAGTGAAAATATGGAATAGAGTATCGAGTAACGTTTGCAGTGGGAGCAATCACTCTATGAGTTGTGGCTCCACACCTTCCTCCGGTCAGAGCTTCGAACCCTTGTGCAATGTTGACTACAAATGATCCAGGGATTGGAGTAGCATCAATCCATTCTCCATCACTATCCAAAACTTGCAACCCTCCTACTGAGTCTTGAAGCACAAATGTCAGCATGCCTGAGCTGTCCTTGTGGGGCCCTACGCCTTGGGATTTTGATGCATCATCACTTCCGGGGTATTTAACAATTTTCAATCGATTCATCTCTCCTACAAAGGGAGCCAAAGCATCCGATGGTAGATTAAGTGACTCACACGTCAATTCCAGGAGCTTTGTCGTCAGCTTATCCATGCTAGAGATATAAGTCTCAACCGTTTTCTTGAACCCGGGCAACACTGAGTCTGGAATATAAGGAGTTGGACCTTTGATCCGTCTCCACAATGGATTCGACTGGTCAACATCAGGGCTTAATGCATCAGTTTCTGTCGCAGACCCAAAATCATACTGCTCTCTGAAATCTGTCTTCTTCGCAGTGAACTCAGCTCCCAATCTGGAGTACCCCACAAAATGAGGATTGGTCGCCATCTCTACCTTTAGCTTCTCATCCAAAGGAACTTGAAATAACTGTGGAGCCAGCTTCATTATCGAGTCTGCTTGATCTTCCAACCCATGGTTGACTAGGTACAAGAACCCAATCTCAAAAAGCGCTTCCCTTAGATCTTGTAGTAGTTGCGGCCGGCTATCGGGGTCGTCTGCCAGTCGTAGGTCGATGATCGGGAGCCTCTTTTCTTTGACTGTCATGATCACAACAACAGAATCAACGCTACCGGCCCACAGACAGCTTCTACAGATACTTGAGTTACTTAAGATACTTGTAGATGGAACTTATTCAGTCATTCCACCCTATCCCACTGCGCTCGGGGGTTATATACCGTCACTCTACCACAGTACTATCTGATCGCAATCTCATGTGACTTCGTGTGATTTTTGTATGGGGGAACTTCAGTGGGCATAAGCGCATTGGGCTCAAGATAATAGGCTGCAGACCTCAAGACCCTGAGTGACCCAAAGCCATTGAGTTAGATACTCTGGGGAAATGATGATAATAATAAAAACAATAGGTCATTAGTACATAAGTAACGACAATTGCTGAACATTATATAGAACAGCAATAGTCGAGGTTTTCATAAATCGTTTCGTTGATTGAGAGGCTTTCAGTCGTTATTGCCTAGTCTAAGGAGGGCAGAGTTCAACCCATGGGCCACATATAACCTGGTAGAGTCCGAGCTCCATGAGATGGAGGTAATTGTGAGTTCTGTATCTTCTAGTGGCTGGAATTTAGGATTCGTAGACTGGGGCCCATCTGGCTGAATGTCAGATGTACTGTGGAGCTTATCTGACGCGTCTGGAGCATCTGGAGCATCACCTGCAACTGGTGCAGAGTCAGATCCCGAGAAATTAGTGGCTGTTTGACTGTTTTCATTGTGTGATGACTTGGTTAAGAGGTCTGGTATATCACATCGAGCCACCACTTTGATTTCATCGTAACCATGAGATACATCCCATACTATGACTACCCCATCGGCTCCTCCACTCACTAAGTACTTGCCGTTAGGACTCAGTTCACAGAAGAAGATTGGCGAACGATGACAAGATAAGACCTTGAAGCATTCACCTTTGTGTGCATCCCATAGTCTTATGGTACCATCGACAGAGCCTGAAGCTATGATCGCAGGTTTCTGGGCAGTGGGATCTAGGGCAGTAGCAAGTACCTCGGGAGTAGGTAACCATTTGGTTATCAGTACCGGACCATTGTGACCTAACATTGTGTACACAGGAATTGGGGTCTTACCATTCCATATTCTAACAGTATGATCATCGGATCCGGAACACAACAACTGCGAGTTTGTATCAAACTGCAGTGAATTGATGCCTTGAGTATGCCCCTGAAACCGCAGCAGTGGTTTTGACTCCCCAACTTTGTAAATGACTATACTCGAATTCTCTCCAGTAACTGCGTATGTAGTCACGTCAATCCAATCAGCGTCACTTCCTATTGACTGCGCTGTGGATGATGACGAAGAGGATCCAATACCAGCACTACCAGCACTCACTAATTGCTGTAACTCACCAGATTCCGGTAGGAACCTCTGACGAATGTCTCCCGAAAAGGAATCCCAAACCACTACTCGGTTTGCACAGTCGACTGACAATAAACTAGAATCATCCTTATTCCATTTCAATACTAACACCGGAACTCTGTGAAGCGATAGAACGTGCCTAAGCTTACCACCGGACGTCCACAAAGTGATCTGTCCATCGAACGAAGCGACCGCCAAAAGCGATCCCGAGTTGTTCCACGAAATAGCAGTTGCTTCTTTGAGTGCATCAACAGTACTACTAGCTCCCTGTCCATGTCGGATTGATATCGAAGTCTCGGTCATAGTATTTACAATATCCGTCAGAGCACTAGGGCGCCCAATAGCAAGAGTGCTCTCATCAGTAGGAGACCATTGTGAGGAAGAAGCCTGTCCATATTGGTGTACAAGTTCTAATACTTTCGGCAGTTGTTCTTGGGTCTGAGCTATCGGTAATTCACTCTCGCCGTTTGTTTTCTCGCTAGGTCCACCCTGTAATTGACTCTGACCGTTCTCTCCTGAACCACCTGAAACTTCTTGCACTGCCTCTGCAGATTTCATTTCTATGTCACCATCTTCTGGTATACCATTTCCAGCATCGCTAGTATTGTTATGTAATTCCACTGATTCAGCAGTAGCTTTTTTTGATCCTTTCTGATCTACTACTACAGCATTCTTGTCTTCTTCATCTTTCAAATCACTGTCCGCCTCGGTCGCTTCACCCAGTTCTAGTTTCGCGCGTTCAAGCGCGGAAAGCAGCGTGTAATTCTCTCGGTCAGAATGAGTCCGTATAGACTCAGGCTTCTGAACCAACCGTTCAATCTCCGTCAACTGAATACCCTTCTGAACCAGCGTCACAAGTGACCCCATGGCCACCTTGTCTCCCATTTCATCCTCCAAAAGTTGAGGTCTGGCTTCTCGTTGTAAAGAGTACGTGGATAATTCAAATCCTACATTGTTAATACCATTCTGGGATTTACACCGCAAAGTCACCAATCTTAAACTTACCTGACTCTTGAAGATATCTCCATATCAAATAGTTCAACTGTCTACTTGATATCGACATTGTTGTCTCTCTATTTTGTGTACATAACCTGTTGGTATACAATTGTAATGAGTGATGTTTTTCCTGAATTTTTAATGTCTTCAAAGGGTCTGCGCCGCATCACCAACTAACCACTGGAGGAAGGCGTAGGATGCTTATACGTAGAATCCGGAGGGAGTATGAACATTGCCATGGTTATAAGGGATTAGATTGTTTTATTTATAATGGGCTATGTTTAGCTTGTTCTAGGTTTATTGGTTTATTGGTTTGACTGCTTTGAATTTTTTTGGTTTTGATCTGGGCTTACGGGCCTAGCTGTTTTGACTGATCTAGCTGATTGCTTAGGGAGGTTATTTAGGATACACATATATAAATGGAGTTAAACTGGAAAAGTAAGACGATAAGATTGTTGTAGCGGTATAGGTCAACTAGAAAGCGACTCCATGTACGTATTTTAACCTCTATCAAGTGTAATAAGCCATGTTGTGTACGTGTTTTAACCTCTAATTAAGTATAATAAGCTAAGACTAGCTTAGATCATGTATGGATTGGGAGCATTGTACTCTTCTTCAGTTTGACCATTACCAAAGAAATAGAATACATGATCAGGATGATCATATCCAATATTGAAATCCTCTGGACGGATCTTAGAAAGCATCTTAATGAAATGGGTCATGGTACCATGATACATAGCAGTAATTTCTCCTCCATCTTCAGGAGCTTTCTTGTACCAGGAGGTGCAATCGCTGGAAAACACAGTGCTCTTGAGCTTGTGCTGGTTGAACCGGAAGAACTGATCAACAAGTTCTTGCTTCGGAGAGAATGCCTTGATGCGGTCAGTCGACATCTTGTCTAACCATTGGAAAATGTACTCAGTCTCGGCAGCAAGAGCTACAGGAATAGTTCCATGCATCGCGGGGAAGCCAGGGCCGTTATACACAAAATAGTTTGGAATCTCAGGCACGCAGATACTGAAATATGCCTTAGGGACCTCCGATTTCCATTTCTTCTCCAAGCTTATCCCATTTTGGCCACTGATGGGCCAGTAGGGCTTGAATGTGACGTCGAATCCTGTAGCGCACACGATGCTATCTACTTCAATCTCATAAGGACCTTTGCCCTCATCTACTACCACTCCAGTAGGAGTCACCTTGACAATCTTCGCAAACAGAGGACTGACGTTTGGTTTCTGAAGGCTCTCAAGGTACCCAAACCCAGGAGTCAATCTTCTACAGCCCGCGGAGTACTTTGGAATGAACCGCTCAATCAAGGTGGGATCATGATTGAGACGCTTCTTCATCACTTCGGTATACTCTTGTTGTAGTTTCTGGTGACCAGGAGGTACAGTTAAGAAACAATAAGTGATCTTGTCAAAATCGTCATTGACTTTGTCCTGAAATTTGGTGATCATGTCGGGATTCTGTTTGAACTTTTCCATCTCCTCATCGGTGTAATCATGATTCTCGTCATAGAGATCAACACCAGATCGAGGTTGTACCCAAGTGGGGTTTCGAATGACATTGTAAACCTGTTTGGCCTGAGGCTGAATCTTTGGCAACACCTGAATGGCAGAAGAACCATTGCCAATGAGAAGAATGCGCTTATCAACCAAGTCAGCAGAATGATCCCACTTTGCGGTGTGGAACAGATCACCCTTGAAATCATGAAGCCCTTCAATGGATGGCCATTTCCATTTACTGAGAATGCCTGCTCCATTGATAAGCACATGGGCATGGTCTTCAAATACCGATCCATCTTCAGTCTGAACCTTTATTGACCAAGTGCCACTTTCGTCATCCCAGGTAGTCTCAATCACACGATGATTGAGCTTGACATGCTTATCTAGACCATACTTGGCTGTCGTCTTCTTGATATATTGTTGGATTTCCCCTCCAGACGAGAAGTATCGAGTCCAGCTGGGATTGTCTTCAAACGTGAACACGTACACATGAGACGGTACATCACAGGCTACTCCCGGGTATGTGTTCTCATACCAGGTTCCTCCAATGTCAGGATTTCTCTCGTAGATCTGGAAATCAACCCAACCACCCTCACTATCGGTAGTAACCTGATGCTCTACCTGTAACTTATGGGCCAAGTTTAACCCTGACATACCTGCTCCCACGCATACCACCCGGAGCTTCTTACGAGCAAACAATGGCTCATCATTCTCGTAGGTCTGTTGTAGGCTGGACGAAGTCATTATCAGCCAGTAACTAAATCTTCACTTGATACTTTCGTTGTAGTTTAGTTGGCTTCTGAGCTTCCAACTAACCCGACTTATATGCCCATTATTTACGGAGCTCTGTGATCCTCTAATAGTTATCCATTTCCCACACCACGTGAGATAAGATTGCTAAAGCGCCATCTCATTTTCGGAGCACTGTGTTCAGAAGTTATGAATGAGGGGAGATTGTGGGGGATAAGCTCGAGGCCTCGCGAGGCTAAGCGAGATTAAGGCGGAAGAGGAGCCAAACAAGGCGAGAAGCGAAAAAGATACGGAAAACGAAAAACGAAAAAAAACGAGAAACAACCAAAAGTAGCATCGCAAAACCAAAAGCGAAAGATCAATTACTTAACCGCATTGCTTAACCGCATTAATTGATAAACCATCTAACCACAATACTTGATCACCTTGTTGGTATAGGCTGCCTATGCCAAATGGGATCTTGAGTATTACTAAGCTTAGAGATGCGATTGTGGGGTCACAGTGTAGAACTATGAGAATAGAGCACAGCAAAGAGGGCAAGGGCGAGGATGAGAGGCAAGAAAATACCACCTCATAATGTGATACTTCGTAGTGATCAATCTGGATGTCTGAGTTCACTGGTACTTGCAATGCCTCACTAATTGGATTAAACCAATCCGTGTTAGTGATCCCACTTGTCTTCCCCGCCGCCTAAGTTCAGACCTCGGCGATATCATAGCCGACAGGCGGATAAATGCGGAGAAGCCACTAGTGGGGATAATTTATATACCACAAGATGGGCTGAGATTGATTGTGTAGAAGAATGGGTGCAAAAATCTTTATTCCTCCACCTACGTTTACTGGAGAGGACGTCTCAATCAATGCGTCCGATAAGGCCAAGGCTCGATTTTCAGTTGATGGCCTAAATGCTGTGATCACTGGGGGTTCTGGGGGTCTCGGGGTTGACTCTGCCTTGGCGATGTTCGAACATGGTCTGGAGGGAGTGATGCTCATTGATACAAATGATGCTAGATTGAGTCAAGCCAAACAACGTATTGCTAAACTGCATCCCACAAAGACAATTATTACGCATGCTGCTGACATCACAGACCCCGCGCAAGTAGCTAACAGTGTGAAGGTTGCGGTTGAAAAGTTATCGTCAGTTGACATCCTATTATCATTCGCGGGTGTATCTGGAGAGGGTCTTTCCAAGAGTGCATCATGGGATGAGTTCAAAGAGATGAATCAGATTGTTGATGTTAATCTTAAGGGTACATATCTGGTAGTACGATTGTTTGGAAATCAAATGGTCAAACAAGGCAAGGGGGGCTCTATAGTACTGGCAGCTTCATTAGCGGGTCATGATGTTTGTGTGCCAGTGTCCCCAAATGCTTATGGAGCTTCTAAAGCTGCGGTCCTGTCGATGCGAATGAACTTTTCTGCCGAATTCAGTCGCTATGGAGTCCGAGTCAATTCGGTATCTCCTTCATATATGGACTCTCCAATGATTGAAGCATTAAAGGGTACTGAGTTCAACAAGAAGTGGAATCAGCGAGCTCCATTAGGCAGATTTGGAGCCCGAGGAGAGATCTGTGGTCCAATTATGCTACTGGTTTCTTCTGCTGGGTCTTTTATAAATGGTGCTGATATTGCAGTTGATGGTGGAATTACTCCCAGACTTTGAGGTTTCATGAAGTTAGTGATTAAACTATTTGTATAATGTTATTTATCTCTTTGTTAGTACTATATCATAAATGACAACCAGTCTCACCATTGAGTTTCGAGAATATGCCCTTGTTCCAAACATCATCCAGCAAGAACCGCTCATCTTCACAAGATAAGAAGTTTTCATCGTTCCATTGCAAGAATTTACTGCTGAAGTCAGTACCGTTCAATAAGCAGTCCAAAGACTGCTCCGGAGGAGGAGTTGGATGACCTGGACCGCGCCCGTTTTCATCATACCCCGACAGATCTGGAGATACTAATCCAATAGCACCTCCATCATTTGCTGAACTGGCGGAGCCACCATGTGCATTGCTGACGGTAGTTGTCGCCTGATTTTGATCTTGCCGGCCAGCGCGTTCAACGAGTCCCCCAATTTGCTCGACTGTATCCAGACACTTCTCTGCCACCGCATTTGAAATCCTGAGCTTTAAAAAGCCACCCTTAGACTTGTACAGAGCTGAGCAGCCTTCAGCCATTACCTTCTTTGAAAAGTCCTTATCACACTTGTATTCTGAACGAGAGCAGATAAGCATCACCAGCACTAGCAACAAATCTGCATGGAATAAATAATAGGTTGCGTACCAAGTCACACCCCACCAAAGCTCATCAGGGTTACTTTCAATATAGGTGGTGATAGAATCAACGACTTCGACAGACGCTCGTAAACAACGAGAAACATAAGTCGGGGGTAGAATTCCATCTAGACCTCCTTGAATGGCTGATTCCAAAATGCCCTGATACATTAAAGATCGAAGATTCTGTTCTCTCCACAGCGCCACAGCTCGAGGACCTTTGAACCATGATGGACAATCGTCAGAGTAAAAATCAGAGCACAACTCGTTTCTCCATTGCGACAGTTGATTATCAAATGTTTCGATCAATCGCATCTGTTCAGCCATTTCCAACGAGTTTGTAATGCGACAATATCTAGTAAAAAATCGTTCATACATGCGACTAGAAATGATGGAAAGTTTAGCAAACGCAATGAATGCAGTATAGGGGGTAGCCTTGGTCACAGCCTGAGGTATAGGGTCATCGAGGGATAAATCCTTGTCTTCAATGTTCAACGGCAAGTTAACATCCACCACTCGATCGGCCATAACTGGAGGTCTTCCAAATGTAATTGAAGCTCCCGAATCCATTAGATATAATACCCACCAAAGTCTGCGCTTGGTTTCTGATTTAATCGTATTCCTAGTGGCAGCAGAGCCATTGACCGACGTAGGCTTGGCGTGGAGCTTTTTAGAGCCTCTGCCTGAGCGTCTTCTTGAATTTCTAGCGTCATTCTTTGCTGATAGGCTGCCACTGAAACTAGGACTTTGAGCAGTAAATTCTTTATGAAGACCCATTCCAATAGCCATTCTTACCGCCAACCCTAACAGATTGTACCCAGTATTAGGCTTGTCTCTTTTCTGAAGATAATTGGCCATGAGCAACATAATCTGGATTTGTTCCACAGTACCTGACTCAAGCATGGTGGGCCCTAATCTTTCTCGGGCAGAAAGATAGAAAGAATAGTCAGAGGTCGTCACCACCTTGGAAAAGCATAGACATCCAACTGCCACAATCATTCGCAATAGAGTGTGGAAATGAGATTGAGGGGGAATGTTTTCCAGTTGGAACTGTAGGTATTGATGTTTGAACGAAGCTTCGTGAACCACGGGGTACATAAGGTTGAAAGTTTGAAAGTAAGCATCCACAAGGGTGTCACGGATAGTAACTGAAGCGAGCTGCTTCTCAGCATCCAAAGCAGACGAAGCGTCGATACCGAGAGCCTCTGAAGCATGATAGGGACTAAATTCGCTCATAAAACTAATAGAACTTGCGGAATTGGAATGACCACCGTAAGCTGATGGGCCACGGCCTGCAAGGAGGTTGAGTTGAGTGAGCTGGGAGACCTGATCATTCTCGGTAGCGCTAGACAATGGAACACTAGTCGTTCGATTAATATCCAGCAGCCTTCGAATGATCTTAAGTAGTGATGCTCCTGCAGAGTTGCCAATATAGCCAGACTTCATATTCTC
Organism: Blastobotrys americanus; assembly: GCA_003705795.3. Classification (NCBI taxonomy): domain Eukaryota; kingdom Fungi; phylum Ascomycota; class Dipodascomycetes; order Dipodascales; family Trichomonascaceae; genus Blastobotrys; species Blastobotrys americanus. Next base: position 204,553 of record PPJN03000021.1, on the reverse strand, counting down.
ATTCTCAAAGCACACAGTGCCGTCCAAAGGCTCATCGAGACGTAAATGCTTCCCAGAAACGTCTTCATGCCATTCGAAATAGTCAGGCGATCTTGCTTCGCTGAAAGGACTAGGCTGAATTTGATCAGGTACTGTAGTCCTGTTATTGGGCTCAACCTCGTTTAAACTCTCATCCTTATCCCAGAAAACCGCATTTTCTTCGCTCTGCTGACGATTTATTTCAAGAAATCGATTCTTATGTTGGTCTTGATCTAGCTCGGGAGACAATTCAGGCTCATATTTCATCCCAAAATCGCTCTCCGTCTCTTGTCGCTCTTCATCTTCAACACCATCACTGGAATCCGTTTGGAGAAACTGATAAATATCGACATCAGGGTGAAGTCTTCGTAGCACATTCTCTAATTTCAAACATCGATTCTCAAGCATCTCAACATTTTTCCTAGTTAACGGTAATCGAGCCGGGCGTTCTTCATAAATACATGGGCGCTTGGCTCGCGAACAATAGTCACAAGGATTCCCACCGTGACATTTACCTTTGCGTTTCTGACATTCTTTGCAAGCTCTTACCGCAATTGCAATTGAGCCCTGTCTACGACGAGACCGGTTTTTGCTAATAAGTGTCATGGGGGTTTTGGTACGGCAGATAGAATACCCGAAGGTTTGAGTGAGTTAGAAGTAGCAGTGGCAGTTGTATAATCTGAAGTCCAATGAATCAGACCTTGAGTGTCGAACCTCTCAATGTTTTGACGCACTCGTGGTATGTAAGTTCTCTTTTCAATTCAATCTGCCAAACGCGCGTGGATATATATACGAATGGCCTGCAGTTTCTATATAACCGCACACCCTCCACTGATGCACACTGTCTATATGTATCCACAATGGAGGGTAGTTTTCGCTAGAAGAACTGGTATTGGAATGGAGGAAAATAAGAATAAGGTTGTTGAACAGGAACTAAGTAACCTATTATGTTGTCAAGTTACAAGTATATATACAGGTAGCTATGGTAGTTTATTTGTTTCTTATTCTGCCCCTCGTCCCCACCTCTTCAAAGGGATCCCACGGACTCCCTGCGTCAGATTTCGTTCCCCGCTTTTGCGCCCATGATTTTTCCGTCTTTACCAGGACGGAATTCCTATTCAGGAGAATTAACTACACCCATCCAACGAGACCTGCCGATCGAATCAAATACTGGGCAGAAAAAATGGCAGATTCAAGTATTACTGGATGGTGGAATCAGGAGAACACTAAAGAGAGGAGAAGTACGAGGATAGAAATATTTAGGAACCGCTATAAACAGTCCTGGTCGTACCTCAATGCTTGTTGGGTTTGGGTGTCAGACGAAGAAACCCCACGGATTATGTAATCTGTGGGGTTTCTGCACGTGGGGGTGGGGAAAATGGTGGTGCAGCCCCAGTAATCCGGTTGATATTTCCGGTGGAACTCTTCCTCAGTCGCACTTTTAAAGGCATGCTAATGGACATAGCCAATAGAATACAATGAGAAATGCTAGCGCGAAAATCAAGCAGGGACTAATAAATATAACTGCTCAGGCACATGCGTTCAATGGTGAGACAAAACATCAATTGAAGTCTTGGAAATTTTACAAGTTCCAGAACATGCACTGCCATTCATCCTGATACCTAATATCGTCTGAAGAAGTTACGTGAAGAATCAATTACCCGGTTACAACAGCATGGAATCTGATTAGCTATGAGAGACCCCGCATTCTGAATGCGCTCTATACCCAAATCTCTCTCGACAGAAATGTCAATTTACCCATTGCATGGTAGCCTTAAAGAGAAGTCCCGCAATAAGTAGCCGGGTCAATGCCATACTAGCCTCCCTATACAATATTTGAGATCCACCGGAAACTCGCGGAAGCCTACGAACCAAACACCGCGGTAGGTTACCACGGTGTCGCGTGGCAGATGGTAGGTTACCAGAGTTATATCTTCCTTCTACCAACACTTGGACAACAACACGCCAATATTGAGCAATGAACTCTCAGTTTCTGGCGCCTCCTAGTTTCCATGGGCAACCAGAAGATGGAAATGTCCGGAGCCAACAAACTGGAGCTTCAGACATTCAGGGACAGTCTCTTAGAAAGCATCGACAGACCATTGTAGCAAAACCTAGATCAAGACCAGACTATGGCAACCTTGGCAACCTAAGTGTGCCAGGTCAAGGAGACCTGCCGAATGTCGCACAGAAAGATAAAGACAAGATCCAGAATCTGGTCAAAAAGCGGTTGTCTTCTCGACCGCCTGCTAGGGGAACATACGATGATACTAGCGAACTACCCTCTCTTCCTGCCAATGCCCAGCAGTTTATAGATGATGCCAACGAGGGGTATTCGACATATCCAGAAAGCGATTTTTATGCACAGAGCATCCAAGGATCCCAGAGCCACCGACATCACTCGAAAAATGATATGGGCCCGTCACGTAGTGGAGACTCATCCAATACCAACTCGAATCCTTATGCAGCAGGGGATCCATATGCGATTTCCCCAGTTGACGCTCCCAAGAACCAATATGATATTGGGACGGGTAGTGGATATGGCCAACAAGACGTAGGAGCTCAATATGGCTATCAACAAGATTCTAGAGATCGTAAACGATCAGGCGCTGGTCATGTTTCGGGACAACATCCTGGATCGTTACCCAGTCCCAGACGTGCTTCGGAGCGGTCTGATATGACACAAGCTAACCGACAGCCCAAAGACTCTAGCGGAGATCCCGACCAGAATCAATTGCTTCGAAAGGAATTCAATGCTGAAATGTTCATATCGGAGAGGCTAGGGTCTGCAAATGACGTAGAGATCTCAGCATTTGCCGACAAACTTACGGAGATGCAGACTCAGTTGGCTGCCGACAAGAAAGACGCACTGTATAGAAATTACAAGACATTTCTTGCAGTAGGAAATGAAATTTCTACTTTGGGCTCAGAACTTGAAACCTTACGCAAATATTTGAATGACCTTCATAGCATTACTAGTGCGATGAATGATGATTCTACCCAAGCTATCGCCACTGCTGGAAACTTGTCCACTAATAACTCTTCTACTCAGCTATCGTCAAATGGACGACTATCTGGCCATGGTGGAGGAGATACAGGTGGAGAGCCTGGTCAGTTCCAACTTCAAGTGCCTCCAAAACGTTCAAGCAGCACTAACAGACACAGCATGATGATGCTAGAGAACATGTGGGCCAAGGAACTAGCTTCCTTATTCAGACATGTCGAGGGAGCTCAGAAATATCTTCCGGCTGTTCCTGGAAGACATATTGTGAAAGAGAGCGGGGGTTGGTATCAACTGAATGCTGCAACCCTGAAACCTTTGCAACCGGTGCACTTCTTTTTGTTAAATGATCATTTATTAGTTGCCACCAAGAAACGTAATCGTCAAGGAGACAATTTGCAAAGCGTGCAAGGGTCCCGTAAATTGATGGCAGATCAGTGCTTCCCTTTACAAGAGATCCAGCTGCTTGACATGACTAAGATATCTATGCATAACCACCATCCAGAAAAAAATGCCAGTACACCCTCTCAATCTACATTGTGTGTCAAAGCGGGAACCATGTCATTTGTGTATAGAAACGATAAACCAGGATCTCATGTAGCTCTACTATCTGAGTTCAAGAAGTGCGAAGGCGAACTGAGACGATCTGGGTTGGCTCGGAGAGGTCCTAGTGATGATTTGTCTCGCCCTACCACCCCTACCACCCCTACAATGCGCAGACAGTTTTCCGATGGCGACAAAAGAGCTTCCATTGATATCACTGGTCGGACCAGAAGTTTACGTGAAATTGATGAGCTGGTGAACGAATTGGACGTGAAAGTTGCTTATCGACAATTTGATGAAGCAGTCGAAATCATTTCTTCAAAACTACATTCATTAAAGGACACTTCAGTGGCTAATACATCATCGGTAGAGAAGCTAGCAGCAATGAGTACCACAGCTGCGGCCACTACTACTATTACAGCATCCAGTGACAAAGAATTGGCAAACCAAGTGTTGAAGATGAAGTTACAGCATCGAAGACAAGAGCTAGTAGACATCCTTTTGCTGGAGATTGCCCAAGGATATCTTAGTCGGTCACAAGCCGAGGAAAACGTACAATTACTGATTAGACTTGGAGCTAACGATGCTGCCAAACGAACCTTGTTTGATAGCCGACATGATCTTATTCGTAAACGAATCAAACAAGTCGAGTTCCATGGAGATATTCTTAACTATATCACTCAAGTTGCCGTTATCCATTTCCGGATGATTCTATCTACAGTCGAAATTTTCGGCCATTGCTTTACTGACTCTACCAGTACTTCCAGTCTTGTGGAGTGGGTGAAAAAACAGGTCGAGGATTATGTACTGTTGTTCGCTCGGCAGCTTTTCAATGTTGAACCTACCTCTGAGGTCTATCAGTCTTGTGCAGAGGTAACCAAGCGTGAGAGTGCACAGCTGCAACGAGCTGGTCTCGATGTTAGTTTCATGTTAACTGTCATTTTTGATGGAATTACTAAATGATCTCTTTGACATCCGATGTCTGACACCTCAATTACTAACTAGATTTCCTCCTGATACAGACTTAGTCACTGTATATATTGAAAAATCTCCTCTACTTGCGTTTGTATTTCAACTTTCCAAACTCATCTTTAGCGTGTCTCACATCCGTGCGGCTGGATCCATCTCGAACCGTCTAGAAAATTAATCGTCTTCTTGGGAAGCACATAAATAATCGTATTAGACAGCAGATTTGAAAACCGCACAAAAAGCTTTGGACAACGACAAGACTTTGATTTAATACAAGCACAAGATGGAAAAGTTATTGAAATGGTCGATAGAAAGTCAGGGGTATGATCCCAAATCTGGGGCCCCTCTTCCTCGTGCAGACCCTGAAGCTTTACAACAACTGTTTGGTGCTCCTGATGACGCTACGCTGATGAAGGAAGCGGTGGTGGTTGCTACAAATAAGGAAAACGAATTGAGTGCCCGAGAGACTGCACTAGATAACTTGGAGATGTTGATTGAGAATCTGGATAATGCCAATAATTTACAAAACATGAACCTATGGCCGGCGATTCTTAGTCTAGTGAACGATGAGCATGCGGAGATTCGAAAAATGGCACTTTGGGTAATTGGTACTGCAGTTCAGAACAATGAGAAATCCCAGCAGAGCCTATGTGAGCAGGACAAATCTATTGCAAAGATTTTGACTGCGGTATCTGATGACGAGGACATAGAAGTACGATTGAAGGGGTTGTATGCGTTGAACTCTGTTCTAGGACACTGTGAGGTCGCGTACCAACAGTTTGTGTCTAATGATGGGTGGTCAACTCTGGATAGAGTTTTACAGACAACCGATGACAAGTTTGCACTTCGGGCACTGACTCTTTTACAGGCTGTGACCAGTTCAGATCCCGTTGACGTAAAGTTAAATGCCCTTAGAAACCACAGCCATTTGATCACTCAGTTGATCCGTATCTTAGAGACAAGTTCTCCGGCGGTACAAGAGAAGGCTCTGAGCGTTTCCTCAACTTTATATGCCAATGGGTTCCAGTTTGAGTCAGCCGAGCTTGATCAGATCCGAAAACTTCGAGACTCGTTGATTTCTCAAGCCGATGGTTCCCTCAGCGCCATTGATTTCCCTTTGGAAGCCTAATAGCCTAGAACCCTAGAAGCCTAGCGGAACCATGCCCATCATCTTATTTATTTCTCCTTTTTTTTTTTAACTAATGATTTTGGAGACCAGATCAAGCCAGACCAGTAGATGTAATTAGTAATTTGACCGATACTACTAGTAGGTTCAAGTCTCCTCAAGTCTCCTCAAGTCTCCTCAAGTCTCCTCAAGTCTCCTCAATCCTCCTCAATCCTCCTCATCCCTCCAGGCCTCCTTGCGTGTCGCATATTGGTCGGTGCGGCGTGAAACTTCCACCAGACCTTATAAACGCATTAGACCAAGTTGAAGTCGAACATCATAGAGATATGAATGCTGTTGATGATACGTCAAAGGTTTTGGGTAGCCATCTAACTACAGATGACAACCCTGGACTACTGGTGGTGATTATTGACACAAATGCTGGAGCATGGGCTCGAATACGAGACCAGCTAAGCTTTCGAGATGCGGTTAGAGCGTTGTTAGTGTTCATTAATGGACATTTGGCGTTAAATAATTCAAACAAGGTGGCGGTGATTGCTACTCATACCGAAGGAGCAAGGTTCCTTTATCCAGACAACTCCTTTAGTACATCTCATGATGAAGATAAGTCTGATGGTAGGATTGAAAACGGGGCTACGATGTATAGACAGTTCAAGGAGATCGATGGAGTAGTTTTAGAGCAACTACAGAAGCTTGTGGACGAGTCTGAGCAGCCACGGCCTACAGAAAGCAGCCAAAGAGGTGAAAAGGATGGTAAAGGGAGTGCCATATCAGGAGCACTTAGTCTTGCACTGGCATATATCAATAAGACTAGCGACATCAATGAGAACTCGAAAATGTCGTCAAGGATTTTCATCCTCAGCATTAGTGGCAACCTTGCAGCACAATATGTTCCAGCGATGAACTGTGTATTTGCAGCGCAGAAAAGACATATTCCCATTGATGTGTGTAAACTCGGAGGAGACGCAGTACTGCTTCAACAAGCAGCGGATTCCACCCAGGGAATCTATATTCATATCAAATATCCACAAGGACTGATCGAGTATCTAATGAGTGCATTTGCGGTCGAGCCCAGTTTACGATCTCATATTAACTTAGCCACCGAGAAGGAAGTAGACTTTCGTGCTGTGTGCTTTCAAACAAACTCGGTGGTCGATGTTGGCTATGTGTGCAGCGTTTGCCTTTGTATAATGTCCTCAATTCCGGCTACTGGACAATGTCCAATGTGTGATACAAAATATGAACAAAGTCTGTTGGCCAATCTCTCCAAAAAGCCGGTAGTTAAACGCAAAACAAAGAAAAAGAAGAAACTTGACGATAGGTCTACTGATGCTACGCCAGTCGGAACTCCAGGTTCCACAGCCCCCTGATCCTATCTTTTTCGGTCTACTAATAGTGAACTCTGTCCTGGGCGCATGCCATAGATCACCACGTCAAAGTCATAATTCTTAGGGTACCCATGCTTGTCAATTGCATGACGACGTCTTTTCCAGTGTGACGAACACATTCTGTCACAAGTTTCAACAAAGCATCCATACTTCAATCACATGTTAATATTTATACTTCTTACTATTTCATTACCCCATTACCCTTTTGTCGTTCTTACTTACAATCTTGTCTCCACGGTCTCTACGAGCCATTGAAAATGAATCATGAGTCTCAGTGAGATGTAGTCCAAGTATATGATCATTTGGAAACATCTTTCCACATTCACTGCAGCTGAACCCATGATACCTGTAGTAATGAGTCTCAAAGTCACGATATGATTCAAAGTATTTTGGCCACTTCAAGCACGATGGAGGAATACTACAAGTAATTATCTCTCCATTTCCTTTACCAGATCCATCATCAGTCTTTGTATAAGCAGCAAACTTTGTAGGAATCTCATAATACTCATCACCATCGTCCTCTCCCTCTCTCTCAAGTGTCCTCTTCATCGAATATCCTAAAATTCTAAATGCTTGGTGGCATCTCCATTGCTTCATTCACTCAATTCCCGAGAGCCGGATTTAAATCTCTCCACTCAGCCGCCCGATTGATTGATAAGATAAGGCCGGAGAAGGTATAATGAGCACAACTAACAGGCAGAGTGCGTGAGAGATCCAACTAACAGGAGTAAATAGGAGGTAGACTAGTAGGAAGAACGATAGATGTAAGGTTTGAATGGACAAGTTGGATTATAATGTAGTAATTGAAATGCAGAATGAACAATAAATGCTATGGAGGGGTACGAGATTGTGAGAACGGTGAGCGCTTCCGATAAAGAATTTCAGTGATTAGAAGGTAGAGCAAATGATTTTGCAGTCAATTTCTAGAAGAGAATGTAGAAACTCGAAACTAGTCCATCCTCCACCCTTATTTTCTTCGTGCACTGACGAAAGAGCTCAAAAATCGCGCTTAAAGTATCACCAAGGTATTATTTGACAGTACCTTGGTGGTACCTGGTTGGTATTTAGCTTCAATGTAATCAGTGAATTCAACAAATATACCAATCTAAACCCAATAAGAAGTCGCAAAACAAATCATGAGTCAATCAATTGTAACTCAAGACCAATTCTTCGAGACAATCATTCTCGGATCCGGTCCCTGTGGGCTCGCGGTCGCCGCTAGGCTGAGAGAACCTACTCCAAGTGCCTTATACTCCGACTATGAGCACCAGAGACTGCACTTCCTCAAAAATAAAGGCCAGTATATGAATTTCACTGACCGTAAAAAGACCAATGTGAACTGTACTGACAGCAACACTGGCGAAAGTAGTGATCATGAACTGCTTGTGCTTGATGCAAATAGTGACAAATGGCTAGGACAATGGGATAGTCAATTCGCATCTTGCCAAATTCCCGTACTCAGATCTCCAATGTTCTTTCATCCAGACCCTTCGGATGTCGATGGTATGATTGCATTTGCTCACGCCAACGGCAGATCAGACGAGCTGACCGAGATCAAAAATGTGGTAGGCAAAGAGCTTTCCAAACATCAACAGAAAAAGAAGAGCCAGAGACGAAATCGCCAATACTGTCCAGTCGAGATCAATCAGAGAGATCATAAAGATTATTATAGACCCTCGAGCAAGTTGTTTCATGACTACTGCCATGATATTGTCCGTAGGTACAATCTCGGCGGGATAGTACGCCAGGGCAAATGTAGCGATATACGCTATGGCGAATTGACGGTGATAGGAACAACAGGACAAACAATCCACAACGGGTTTGTAGTTTCAACTGCCGATGGCAGACAGTTTGGATGCCTTTCGGTGGTAATGGCATGTGGCCACATTGGCCGAATTAACTACCCACTTCTCCCTAGAGGCTCTAACTCAGCCGATCCATTGACCCAAGTTCATTTCCCGCATGGAAGCTGCCATACTACTCATCTTTTTAAACACGAAGTAGAGTTTTTACCTACACAAACCCTTAGAAATAGAGTTGCCAGCTCTCAAGCCGTCCTACTGGTGGTTGGCGGAGGATTGACCTCAGCTCAAATCTGTCATCTGGCTATACAGAAAGGAGCTTCACAGGTGATTTTGCTCTGTCGCGGAAAACTTAAAATCAAACATTTTGACTTCGATTTAGAATGGGTCAGTAAGTTCAAGAATTATAGGCTCGCCCAGTTCTGGTTCTTAGAAACCGATGAAGACAGATTTGATACAATTAAGCAGGCTCGTGAAGGAGGAAGTGTCAATCCAGAATATCACCAAAAAATCAAGCGGCACATTGCGTCAGGCAAGCTTCAACTACACCTAAACAGTGAAATCGTTTATCAGCAATGGAACCCACACCTTGAACAGTGGACCGTGAGAATTTCAACCAAACAAGAAATCAAATCGGGAATTTCCACCGAATCTCAAGCCACTACCACCTCTAAAACAGAGTTGACGTTGCCTCCAATTGATTATATCTATTACGCAACCGGCAGCACTCCAAACGCACAGGATATTGATTTCTTGCAAACAATCAACGAACAATATCCCATAGACTTTGTTCAAGGGTTCCCATGCCTTACTGATCAGCTGGAATGGAAACGTGATCTGCCTCTGTATGTAGTAGGCAGATTGTCGTCTTTACGGGTCGGGCCAGCAGCTGCCAATCTAGAAGGAGCCCGAGTAGGCGCTGAGAGAGTATCATGGGGGATTCAGCAGCTCCGACAATCAATTCACGGTCCTAAACAAAACTCTCTGTCTCCTCCAACCTCATGTTCTCAGGATTATACCTCCGAGTTTTCCATTATTAACAATGGCTCTAACTGGTACGACGTTCTCGGTCAAGCTTCATCATAGTATAAGTTCTCTAACTCTTAGTGCCTATGAACTACTAAGCTTCCAAACTACTAAGCTTCCAAACTACTAAGCTTCCAAACTACTAAGCTTCCAAACTACTAAGCTTCCAAACTACTAAGCTTCCAAACTACTAAGCTTCCAAACTACTAAGCTCCCAAACTACTAAGCTCCCAAACTACTAAGCTCCCAAATTCTTAAGCTCCTAATCTCACAGCTCCAACCTCCTAAGCTCCCCAACTACTAAGCTCCCAACCTCCTAAGCTCCTAATCTCACACTCCAACCTCCTATCTGTATCTCTAACTGCATTCCACTATCACGCCGGGGCGCCTTAAAGTTGTGCAATCCGAGGCGAAAATGATTATCTTCATCGCCGGCTATCTCGGCTCCGAGGATGGACCGGGAGATGACTGATTAGGAAAAGCCAATTACATATATAATGAAAAAAAGTACCAGATTGACCATCACAAGCTAACTTTTTAACCATTCATTGATTGTATATAATTAAATCGACCACTAACCACACCATCGTTCAGGGCACTTAGATAGAAGCAAAATAGATAGGTTAGGATCGTTAAAGGTTAGAGATGGGCGGAAATGAATGGTTCAGGAAACGGCCGTTAAGTGAGGTCGAGTCAAAATATGGCGACATTGGACTACTTGCCTGTAGTTTCTGTACTGGTAAGTTTGAGTAGTCGAAAGGGGTGTGAACTATACAATATTAACTAAAGGAATGGTTGATTCTGTAACTTTCCTCACAGCGGGAACATTCGTGGGGATGCAAACAGGAAACACCTTAATGTTAGGACTTTCAACCTCCGGATTACTTAAACATAAGGGACAACCATACGCATATGCTACCACTTTGGTCTCACTGGGTTCCTTCTGGGTTGCATGCTACATTTCTGGCTTGTTCATCCGACGCATGGCTCCGCTGAAGCGTATTACCGTCGTTACCTTAATCTTGGTTCAGATATTGCTGGTGATCATCCCTGCGGCCCTGTCTTTAGCTAAGATCGGATCATACCGGTTGAAGGACGATGATTTCGATTCAACCAGGTGCATAGAATATATTACTCCTTTGGCCATGCAGTCAGGGATTCAGGTGGTTACCAGTAGGTTGCTTGGGTTTAACGAAATCCCAGTCAATGTACTTACTAGTGTCTATGCTGATTTGTTCAGTGATCCGGACCTCTTTGACCTCTACAACCCCAAGCGAAACCGACGAATTGCGTCAGCAATGTTGCTTCTCATTGGTGCCATCTGCTCATCATGGCTCCTCAAATTTGAACATGGAGTCACGATTGTGTTTTGGGCCACCTCTGCGATCAAGGTTCTGGTAGCAGTCTTTACGTGGTATGCTTTGCCGGACAAGCGCAACCAGGTTGGCGAATTATCACTCCCGTAGTAGAGTTTTTAAGTTTGCATAAAATAAATAATGATGGTTAGTAGAACTCTGTCATCCGAGTGGGACCAATCTTCCGTTTGAGTCGAACGATTGGTCGATAATGTTAACCCAACCCAAGCTTCGTTTAATACAAAGACTCAGTATCGGTTGACTCTCAACAATGACAGACCATGGGCAGTTGCTCATTGCGGTTGACACCAGCGTCATTAATCCAACAGTATTGTTGCGACGGTGAAATTTATCAAGGTGATCTGGGCTCAGCACGGATCGAGACCTAAAGAAAAAGCTTTGAGCAGACTCAGAACCCGGTTGAACACCTACCATGGATGGTGGATCATTCTCTTCATACCGAGCTCGAAATTCAGGCCCGTCTAGACAGAATGCATATGCCCAATAAACAAGAGCACAATGAATCACAATTAAGGGACTATGAAGAACATGATCCCTAGCTGCATGGTAAGGTTGGTCAGAGCTGGGATTAGCAAACGTGTCCTGAAGTAGTCTCAGTGCATGGAATGCCGCAATTTTGCCTCGGCTAGAACGACACCAGTCCTGTATGTATCTCTCAGAGTCCAAATAATCTTGTCGAAGTGTCACCATGCCAAACACGAATGGATCACCACAGAATACTCGCAAGTTATACCGGGTCACGTTCATTGACACATGAGCAAGATGGTAATTTGTGGTCATAAGCTCACTAACACCTGACACCATCGAAGGAGAAGTATTGGCATACCAATAATCATAAGTACTTCCCAAGGTAGACTGCCATCTATCTTTGAAAGAATTCCAGCCTACAAACGTCATTTCGGCATCCTGTTGAGCCATTCGAATAGACAACGAAATCACTCCGAACAATAATGCCAAGTCTCCCAACACACTTTTACATTTCACTGGCCGCCGATTGAGAATGTATTTGAGTGCTGATAGGTATGGAGTGGAACAGGTTTTAGATTGCCGAAGGTCGTTGGATGTAAGATTAGTAGAATTCCACAGTTCGTCTTCACAGGGTAGACACATTCGCAGCTCGTGGGGATGCATGAGCTGATTATGATCAAACAACAAAGAGTGACTAACATCAAGAATGAAGGCCATATATACAGCACGCTTGATGGATTCAGCCTCAATCCATCTCGTCCAAGTGTTTGTATTTAACCGGCCAATTGGAGGAGTCACGGACTGTGCTTTCAGCGTAGACCCACGCCTTATTAATTGGATGGTTGCACCATGATGAATATGTGCCCTTTCGTGTAGTTTACGATTGCTTGACAGACCCTTTTCGTAGCATTCGAGAATCAACAATGACTGTATAACCCATGCCTGTGGTGGGGGATCGAATTCTGGACAACTAAATAGAACCCATCTCAATGTAGTGGCCACATCAAGTAGAAACTCATCAGGAGCCCCTTTGTAAGAAGCACCAATTAGAATCATACTAAGCAACAACGGACCAGGGGCAGTGTCAACTCTGAACGTAGGACGATGAATCAGAGGAAACTGAGAATGGAAACTTGCCCAAAATTCGTGAACATAGAGCTCCAAGTTCTGAACCGAAAAAGCTGAGTGTTTTGATAACTCAGGGATTAGCTGTAATAACTCTAGACGCTTTTGTGCAGGAAACTCTAGGTCCGAGTGGAAAATGGACATTGGTGACAAGCCTGCAACTTCATCCAATGGTGGTGAGAACAATGGATCAGTAGACTCACCATTTTCGAGCATGACTGGATTCTTTGATAGTAGTTCAGAAGAAAACAACCAGCTGATTAATTGAGATGAAGGAGGAGAGATATCCTGATTGACATCGTAGCCACTCGGGGTGCTGGTGTTCAGAACCCCATTATCCGAGATGGCTTCTGTGCCATTATTTTGAGCTTGGGCCTGAGTAGGACCAGGAACAACCTCAATACTGTGCCCATTACTAGTAGAAGCATCAGAACCAAGACGTCCGGGATCGAGAGTTGGGATCAGGTTTTGCAACTGGCTGGCTTGACCATTAGTCGAACCAGCGATATCGCGGATACCAGGCAGAGACAAGACGTTGTCCATGAGGTTGATGGATTTATGAGGTTGAACACCATCTTTTGGACCTACCGAATTATTTGAAGATATGCCATTGATTGAAGAACCAACGTTCACCTGAGAGCCCAGGTTGTCGCTTTTCTCGCTACCATTGGTATCAATGCCATGCTTCTTTTTACTGTGACGTAGATATAGATCCCTCCTCACAAAAGATTTATTACATTCTGGTTCCGAACAGTAGAAGGTCGGTTGAGGCAAGTCTAGGGTTAGTAAATCAAGTTCAATCTTTGATCAGGAATTGGTTCTTCCAAAGTTGGTTATATCACCAGATAACCTAACTTGTTATAGTAGCCACTGGTTATCCCAGCTGCAGCTGCACGATCATGCTCAATTTCATCTACCTCTACCCCATCTATAACATCGTCTCTCAAACTTACGATTTAATTTATGCCTTTCTAAATGCTCTGCCCTTGTGAAAGCTTTACCACAATTAGGAGCAGTGCAAACAAACGACTTAAGTAGCCCCTTTCGCGACTTCACCTTGCGCTTGGATAGAGTGCCTGAGGTCCCTGGTGTTCCGGGACTACCTCGAATAGCCCCCATCCTTCAGATACCTCAATCCCAAACTACCTAGGCTGTCGAGATTCCTATCACTAAGCTCCGATGGGTGGTGATAATGCTCAACACCCCCAAATTGGGGGAGTCTGATTATTGTTCCCATGAGCGCCATTACGCTGACCTCAGCCTTTCTACCCCCACTCAAAAAAAAAAAAAAAAAAAAAAAGAACCGATCTCGCTCCCACCCTCTAGCCGTATAACCTTAGAAATGGGCTGGGATGATTTCGGACTTTTAGTGTCCCGTATAAGCACCCTTAGCGTTGGGAAGCGGGGCACCTCCCATAATAGCGGTTATATGGGTGAATTTAGTCATCAGTTCTCAATATATACAGGGGAGGATTTCAAGTGCTGACTGGACGTAGGAAGGTTGAAAGGAAGAAAATACCGGTAGTATAGAATAGTTGAGCGGTTAAAGGATCAGTTCTGATGAATTCCGCTAGAGCTATACGCAATTTGAGGGGATTGGGTACCAAGCTAGTCCCCAATGACGGTGTGAATGCATCCTTGACCATACTTGGAGCACAAAGATCAGTGGCTCTATTATGGGCCCAATCGAAGTCCCGATATACTAGCGCACCACGGAATACCAATGGTACTCACCAAAGAAGCTACGCGGTTCAAGCGAAGCTCACTCGAGAAGCATATGGAGTCGAGAGATTACCATTTGCCAAATTAACTGACGCCGATATCGATTTTTTCCGCTCGGTGCTGTCACCAACATCAGTGGTGGACGCGGAAGAGGATCTGGTACAGTTCAATGAGGATTGGATGAAGAAGTATAGAGGATCATCTCAATTGTTACTAAAACCGAAGAACACTGATCAGGTTTCTAAAATCCTCAAGTATTGTAACGACAAGCGTCTTGCGGTGGTCCCTCAAGGAGGAAACACTGGTCTGGTCGGTGGCTCAGTGCCAGTGTTTGACGAAGTCATTGTCTCTACCGCTGGGCTCAATCAGATAAAGTCTTTTGATGATGTATCGGGAATCTTAGTTGCAGAGGCAGGTGTTATTCTTGAGAATGCGGATCAATTCCTTCGGGAGAAGGGTTATATCTTTCCATTAGATTTAGGAGCCAAGGGATCTTGCCATATTGGAGGAAACGTTGCTACTAATGCCGGAGGCCTAAGATTGTTAAGATATGGCTCTCTTCATGGATCGGTATTAGGAATTGAGGCTGTGTTAGCTGATGGAACAATTGTTCACAATCTCTCTTCTCTGCGAAAGGACAACACCGGATACGATCTTAAGCAGTTACTGATAGGGTCGGAAGGTACCCTTGGCATTATCACCGCCATTTCCATTTTGTGTCCTCCCAAACCTCAGTCAGTTAACGTTGCGTTTCTTGGATTGGAGTCGTATGAAAAGGTTCAGGAAACATTCACTCATGCTCGTCGAGATCTGAACGAGATTATGTCCGCTTTTGAGTGCATAGATAACCAGGCTCTAGACATGGTTGCGGAGCATCGAGATCAGCCGGTTCCTCTTGAAGAGAAGTACCCGTTCTATGTGCTTATTGAGACCTCGGGATCCAACAAAGATCATGACGATGAAAAGCTTAACAATTTCCTGGAGAAGGCCCTAGAGAATGAGATCATTCTCAATGGAACTGTCGCCATGGATGCCACTCAGGCCCAAAATCTTTGGGCATGGCGAGAGATGGTTCCCGAGGCAATTGCAAAGGCCGGAGGAGCGTACAAATACGACGTTTCAATTGCCCTTCCCAAGCTTTATGATCTTGTTGTTGATACTCGGGCCCGTCTTGAGCAAGCTGGAGTAGTAGGGGACTCCCCTGATCACCCAGTTGTTGATGTGGTGGGATATGGTCACATTGGTGACAGCAACCTTCATCTTAATGTTGCTGTCCGAAACTACGACAAGAAGGTTGAAAAGCTACTGGAACCTTTTGTGTACGAATGGATTCAAAAAGTAGGTGGCTCTATCTCTGCAGAGCACGGTCTTGGGTTCGCCAAGAAAAACTTCATTCAATATTCCAAGGATCCAGGAATGATTGAACTCATGCGACAGATCAAGAAACACTATGATCCAAATGGTATTCTCAATCCTTACAAATACCTGTAGAAACTTTCTGTACAAGACACCAACATGAATTTATCACAGTATCTAGAGCTAATCGTGATCATAATGCATTGCCTGTACATAATCCTAAACTATGGTAAACAAAGTATAAATACTGGTAAAGTTCTCGTTGGTCTACCTGAGCCTTGATTCAGACAGGATCTTTTGTGCTTCAGCTCTGACCTTAGAATCGAGGTTCATACCTTCAAGATAGCTAGCAAACTCCAAAACGATATCGCTGAAGGCAATTCCGGATGCTTCTCTGACTGATAACAATGGGCCCAGATCTCGAGGATAGTTGCTTTTAATCACATCAGTCCAATGGAAAGGAGGATTAGCAATAAACCCATCTGACACTTGATTGAGCTGTTGTAAAGTGTGTAGGATCTGAGGAATGTATCGATGCACAATTCCATATGTGTCCTCTCCAGTGGAGTGAACCACTAGATGATCCAGGGAAAGAATCGCACACGTAACTAAGGTCTGCTCAGGAATGATCTGATCCACCCGACGTTCAATCGTATGGCGGAAAGGAAATCCGACCGGAGTGGTAAGGAACCTCACCACAAATTCGGAGTATTTGGTTACATAAGACCGTACAGTACCTTGTAGTTTATCAGCATATCCTATCACACGCTTCGATTGCTCTGCTGAATCGTCTTGGAGATTCTCCACTAACCGTCGAGTCGGAACCCCTTTCTTGTTTGACACTGCAAAGATGTCACCTTTCTTTAGTGACAGTACCGTACTGGAAACCGCAACTGGTGATTCCACACTCTCTGGCTTTGCTACCACCTTGATCTTGGTGGGATTGACCTGCTTGATCACGTTCTCAACTACATCAATGCATTCAGCTTGAATCTGATCCCAGGCAGCATTGATGGTGGTGGTGCCCCTTTGCTCAATGTCCTTATAGATAGAGATTCTGCGGGTAGAGTCGTTGATAGCAATTGAAAGTAATTCTTGGAATGCAACTAGTCTAGTAGTAGGTCGATCCTTACTTTTCAGTCCGCTCACCAACGTGGCATTTTTGGTAGAGGTCTTATCGGAAATTAGAACTCCTCGGTGGAACGGACCCAATGTAAGATACACACTGAATGCAATGTTTGCACACTCCCATACTGACAGTAGCACCAGAGATGAAAACAGATTATGCAAAAGCATCTTGATCCCAACCGGTGACTGGTAATAAGCATTTGAGCGGTGGAGCTTTGTCACAAACCTTGTAAAAAAGATTGACCATTCCCACACCGGATATCTGATAATCAAATAAACAATTGGATAGCTCAAAGTGGCCACAATAGCATATGTACCAGCTACCGCGTAAATGTCAGCAAACTTAGCTCTGATCCGGTTACGGGCTGGCTGGTTAATGGGCACTCCAGTGAAGTTGAGGCGGTCATAGTCCAGCACTACATGACCAATTGCGTACAAAGTAGCCACATAAAGTAAAAACGTGTACTGATAGATGAATCTCTCGTTAAGAATAGGAGGCTCAAATTGTCTCGGCCTGATAGTGAAGCTCATGTCAGCCATTTGCCCCTTATAAAGAAAGAAATAAACGATTGCACTTTGACTATATGCGACCAGAGTTTTGATAAAAGCACCAGATCCTACTATTCGATGACTCAACTCATTGAATAAGCTAGAATAACCCAACGTCGTAGTATGAAGATGAGCTTTTCTCAGGGTGAGTACTATGAACGATCCAATCACAAACGGAATTGCTCTAATTGGAAGAAGCCACCACGTCCACCCAATAGGAGCAAACAATCCCAGCACTAATGACACTGCCCAGGAGTAAAAGAGCATCAGTCGGAACGCATATCCATATCTTACAATTGCAATATTTCGGAACACCTCATTATATGGAATCGTCGCTGATCGCGTATTGATCGGAGACGGTAAGATTTTTGCTGAAACCATCCCAAGCGCCCCACAACCACGTTTGTTCACTCAAATATTAATACACTTCCACCCAATACTTTCAATTGCTGATCCTTCTTTATGGGTATTGATATTCTTAGCGTGTTTACACAGTTGTTGTCACAGTTGGGATTACAGTTACTTCAGATCTCTAAAATCTTGTCGTTCTCTCCAGTTCACGACGAGTTCAGCCGTGTGTGGTGAGTTTCAGTTGCTGCGGCAACCTGGTCATTCGGTTTGCTCGTCGCGAACGCGCGGCACAGAGGGTGAAAAAGACGCGCTTTCGCCTGGTGTTTGTTTGATCAGATTTCGCCACCACTGTTTGATTTGTAGAGTTCAAGTTGTTTGTTTGCCTTAAGATCATGGTAATTACCAACTTAGAATAAGGAAATAGACGTAATCAAATGGCAGCTACAGAAAAGTGGATGGAATTCACTCCAGCAGAAGCTCAACAGCTTCAGGCTACCCTGAGCAAGGGCCTCGGTCCTGAATTTATATCTTCTCGTCCTGGTGGAATGGGAGCTGGCAATGTGCCCTATTTAGAAGGCGCGCGAGCGATAACGTTAGCTAATGAGATTTTTGGGTTTAATGGCTGGAATGTGTCTGTAGGAAGATTTGAAAAGGAATACTGTGATATCTCTGAAGGAGGACGGATCAATTTGGGGGTGAGCGCAGTTGTTAGGGTGACTCTTAAAGATGGAACTTTTCGAGAAGACGTAGGGTTTGGATATATCGACAATGGTCGTAGTAAAGGTACTGCTTTTGAGAAATGCCGTAAAGAAGCAGTGACTGATGGGCTCAAGAGAGCTCTCCGATTGTTTGGCAATGTTCTTGGAAATTGTATCTATGATAAGGAGTTTATCAAAAAGGTAAACAGGGTGAAGCCAAAAAATGGCTCCTTCACTGAAGATGACCTTTACCGAGATGGCGACCATAGAACGAACCCCGTGGCTCCTGCGACGACTCGGGTGCCGGTAATGATGCATGGTACTAATGGGCCATTAGCTTCAGCACAGAAAGCATCTCTTCACTTACACCAGCCAGCCGACGGTAATAACCGAGTAGCACAGCATCTAAACTCTATGCAATCCAAAGCAGAACCGTTGACAAGTGAGGCAGCATCAACCGGTGCTGCAAATAGGAAGCGAGAGATGCTCATGTCAGTTGACTTCTTTGGTAGTGATGAAGTTGATGACTTTGACATTCCAGGAGCCATGGATATCCCGAATCCGGCTATTGTTAAGAATGAGGTAGTCCCTGTCTCAGATTCGACGACCTCTGCAACTCCTCCTAACTCTGATATCAAGAACCCTGTGAACAGTGAGAATCAAAGTGCTCTGTTGCAATTTGTTCACGGATCTCAAGCCGATGTTTTGCAATCAGCCAAAGCTACGGTGTCTAAATTCGATGTTTCCTATCAAACCCCCAACATCAAGCGCACAATTCTAGAAGACAAATCAGTACCTATACGGAGATCTGCTGTAAAAACTCCTGCCAGTCCCTTATCTAATTCAGGGGCAATAGGCGGTGCAGTTAATGCCATGCCAAACTCACCTTTAGTAGGCACCCCAAAGCTCCGACCAAGACCTCTATCTGACAAGACGACGTCCTCATCTGCAAATGTGGCTGCTAATCCAGCCAATCGTGATGCGAAAAGACTAAAAACTTCAACTGCTGACTCAACTACCAATGAAGCGACTGTTTGATCTCATCCTGACAAAAGATTGCATTTCCTATTTATTTGTTTGTTAATTGTTATTTGAAAAGAAGTATACCTGATTAGTATCTATGATTATTTATAACGAAGTATACCTATGACTGGTACTTATGATTGATACCTATGATTGATACCTTTGATTGGTTATCAATAGATTATCCTCAGTCTTCATTCCCCAGCTTCGATGGATGGATGATGACCTAAAGAAACTGTTGTGCATGACTAATATTAAGGCACGTATCACATAATCAACTGTTTTCAGTATTAACACTCTTCAGCATCAACACAGGCTGGAACTAGATCTTGCTCCCTAACCTACCTAATCAATAAAGCCAAGAAATTTGCACATAGACTGACATCTTCTTGATGTCAATCTCAATCCTCAATACCTAGAGAACATTGTTCAGGCGTCGCTGAATCTCCTCATAACCTCAGTTTGCTACGTATCTGCGCGTGACTTTGTCCATTACTAAGTGGTACGCCGATGACGACGTTGATGATGTACGGCTATTATCGGGTGCCGATAAGACGACATTCCCTTATAAAGAGGCGAGTGGCCCGGGGCGGATAAGGAGACCAAGCGGATAAGGAGAGAGAGAACAACGGCAACGACAGAAAAACGAATACGGTTATACTCGGAGTTGAGTTAGGATAGTTTTTACAGACTTCCAGACAAGATTACAGTGTAGTCTTGCGGGCTTTGGTCTCCTGGGTTCTTAGCGGATGGTTAGTCATATAAGAGTGGATATCATGACGACAACCGATACCGAGACGCAACCTTTGCTAGATGGGGGTGGCGTACGTCCACGCAAACAACCTAGATTCTCCAAGACTCGGTTTGCAGCTTATGCGTCATTTGGCATTCTTTTCATCTTCTTGTTTAACTTGGTGTTCCTTCCTCGAACCTCAGTATCACGGGATTGGCGAAGACTGCATCATGTAAGAGTGTCGTTACCAGATCTTGAGAGATCTTTGTTCCAATCAATCGACCCCCTTCGAATCCGTGAATGGAGTGAGAAATATACCGCTGAACGTCATCTGGCTGGTGAAAACTATCCACTGGTTCAGTGGACTCTTGACAAGTTTGAGGAGTACGGTATCGACTCTAAGGTTGAACGCTATGATGTTTATTTGAACCGACCGGTGGATCATGCAGTTAACTTGCTTGACAAGTATGGAAACATCCATTATTCGGCCAGTCTTGAAGAAGACGAACTTGAAAAGGATCCTACTACTAAACTACCGAAGGAATCGAAAGTTCCTACATTCCATGGCTATTCGGCCTCTGGGAACGTTACAGCCAAGTTTGTGTTTGCGAACTATGGACTGAAGGAGGATTTTGACAAATTGATAGAGAATGGGGTCGATTTTAAAGATAAAATTGTCATTGTGAGATACAACCAAATATTCCGTGGACTCAAAGTCAAGTTTGCTCAGGATGTTGGAGCTGCCGCCGTTCTCATTTACTCGGATCCTGGCGATGACGCCGTCCAGGAGAAGGACGGGTTCAAGACCTATCCGGATGGACCTGCTAGAAACCCTTCTGCAGTTCAGCGAGGGTCTGTACAGTTCCTGTCTCTCTTACCTGGAGACCCCACCACTCCTGGCTACGCTAGTAAACCGGGCGCTGACCGTGAGGATCCAAGCTATTCTATCCCAAAGATTCCTTCTATTCCTATTAGCTATCGAGACATTCTACCAATTTTGAAGAAACTCAATGGCAAGGGTCTTTCACCTGATGATCTGGGTGATGATTGGCGTGGCGGTCTAGATGAATATGACTACTCAGTAGGTCCATCTGAAGTTGACCTCAACGTCTACAATGATCAGGATTATGCTATCCGACCAATTTACAACGTTATTGGGCGAATTGATGGGATCGTTCGGGATGAGGCGATTGTTATCGGCAACCATCGAGATGCTTGGATAGCTGGAGGGGCTGCTGACCCCAACTCAGGTTCGGCCGTCCTGATCGAGCTTGCTCGTGCTTTTGGTGAACTTAAGAAGATTGGTTGGCAGCCATCAAGAACTATCATTCTTGCATCCTGGGATGGCGAGGAGTATGGTCTTTTGGGCTCCACTGAATGGGGAGAAGACCACCATAAATTTATTGACACCAATGTTCTTGCATATATCAATGTTGATGTTGCGTGTGCTGGCTCAGAGTTTTCAGCGTCAGCTTCACCACTTTTGTTTGACGTTCTCCGTAAGGTCACCGGCCGGGTATCCAATCCAAATGGCAAGGGTACCGTAAGAGATGATTGGGCTGGTGAGAAAGACGGAACCCCATACATTGGTACTCTTGGATCAGGAAGTGATTATACAGTTTTCCAAGATCATATTGGTGTTCCTTCAGTGGATTTGGGTTTCGGCGGAGGAACGGTTTCTGTATATCAGTACCATTCAAACTTTGATTCGTTTCACTGGATGGATAAATTTGCTGACCCTGAGTGGAAATATCATGCTACCACAGCCAAAATTCTGGGGCTTTTGACTCTCACCCTTTCTGAGCAGGAGGTGATTGCGATTAAGACTACTGAGTATGGCGAGATTTTAGCGAATTATGTGGACAGTCTTGAAGACAAAATCAAAGACATTGCGCAGCATAAGCGAGCTGGTGAACTTGGTAAAGTCGCCAGTGATCTGTTTGATGATCTACAGGAGCAAATTCGAAAGTTCATTGACAAGGCGGTCGAGTTTGATGAATACACTACCAAGCTTCAGAGTGAGTACATCAGAGACTATCCTTGGTACAAATGGTATAAAAAGGTCTCTTTACTGTTTGCTATCAAGGTAGCCAATTTCAAGCTGTTTAAACTGGAACGACAGTTTATTCATAAAGAAGGTCTAGATTCTCGATCATGGTTCAAGCATGTTGTGTTTGCGCCTGATTTGTATAAGGGATATGCAGCGGTGTTATTGCCTGGTCTCACCGAAGCGATTCATGACGGAGACATTGAACTCATTGTGAAATGGGTAGAGATTGTGACAAATTCCGTCCGTACTGCTCAGCATTACCTATAGATTACAGAATTGTACACAGTTGTGTGCAGTAATAGTTGCAGACAGTTATAACGACCTATATTATAATATCCGTTATATCAGTATTCAATGTTTTAATTTGCTTTAACTTCATAGCTCTTGCAGAACGAATCAAACGTATCCCGTCCTAACTTCCAGAGCGCTTCCTTTACACAGTTTCGTCTTTCGTTTTCTTTATTTTTTTATTTTTCAATTTTTTCGTTTTTTTGTTTTTTTTCGTTTTTCACCAGCCGCATCAATCTTTAATACGCGCGAGGACGCGAAACTTAATCACGAATTTCTACACCACCTTACAAGTATATCAAGTCTGGCGGAAACACTGAAGTATTTATGAATCATTCTAAACCGTGAAGACAGAGTAGTGCTTTAGAAAGTGATGACTTTGTCACTACAAGACCCAAACGTCATGGCTGAGCCTGTCAATCGGAATCTTAATAATCTAAAAAGGATTAGTTCCGAGAACACTGGCGATTCTATCGATTTGGCAACCTCGCCTCAGAAGAAACTAAAGCATGAAGATAATAAAGAGAACGATATGGTCTATGAGGGTTCTAGTTCTTTAAAAGAGCCGAGTGAACCAGCAGAAATTGGAGACCCCCAGAACTCACCAACTAAACTGCCTAACGCGTCTACGAGTCCTCCAAAGCCTAAGAAATCGAAGGAGGAAAAGGAACTTGAAAGAGTTGCGAAACAAAAGCAGCGAGAAGAAGAGCAGCAACGCAAAGAAGTCGAACGGGTACAGCGCGAAGAGAAACGGGAACTTCAACGCAAAATGAAAGAAGCTGAAAAGCAAAAGCGCGAAGAAGAGAAGCGACAGCGAGAAGAGGCAAAACTCGAAGAGAAGCGAAAGCGGGAAGAATCCAAGTTAGAAGAGAAGCGCAAACGAGAAGAATCCAAACTAGAGGAGAAGCGCAAACGAGAAGAGTCCAAGTTAGAAGAGAAACGGAAACGAGACGAAGCTGAGGCAGCAAAAGCTCGACAGCAACCGAGTATAGCCAGCTTCTTCTCAGTAAAAAACAAGAAGAAGAGCGACACTAAGACGGAAAGCGCTACAGTTGTCTCCAATGATTCGTGTTCAACCGACGTTTCAACACCTGCATTTGACTCTTTATTTCTACCCTTTCATGTCAAGCCTAATTGCACAATGTATCCTGCCCATTCTTTCGAACTGACGCAAGATCAAAGGGCACACCGAATTAAATTAATGTCTATGAGTATGCAGGAATCTGGCTTGCAATCAGCGAAACGTGAATCTGAGAGCATTTCCTCGTGGCTAAGCTGTCGAAAGGGTAACTATAAAGGGTACAGCCCCTATCACAGTGTGCGGAATTTGATTGATATGCTGATTCTAGGGCAAAAAACTGAACAGGAAATAGCCGACGCTTTAGCACAAGTACCACGAAAACATCTCCAGTTTGCTGAGGATGTAAGACCTCCATATGTTGGGACATTCTCAAAGCCTCGATGCTGGTTTGCTACCAACCCCACCTCAAGGGCAGTGGATTCGTTCAATTATGACTACAATTCAGAAGCCGAGTGGATTGAGGGAGAAGAGGACGGCGAGGGAGAAGATATTATTGATGACGATGATAGTGACGATAGCGTTGAATCAGAAGATGATGACATGGGAGAATTTGTTGATAGTGACGAAACAGAACAATCCCGACGAAATCTTGTTTGTCCAGTGGTTCCAATCATTAGGCATAACGATGGAACGGACCCTTTCTTTGACCATTACTCTATTGAGATGCTGTTGGGAGACCTGGAAGGGCCCATCGACCCTTATAAGGACTACTGGACCATGACCAAGTCTCGAGGAGCTGCGGGTAGTTCACAGACGCCTAAAGGCTCAGATAAATCCAAGAAGAAGATCATTCCAGATACTGGTCTCAAACCTGTGCTAGAAAGAATCCATGGTCAGGACTCTAATCAAATTCTATTGATTGAGATCCTCAAAAAGGATTTCCCTCAGTATTCCAAGGAGGCCATTCGAAACACTGTGAAGGAATTTGCCCGAAGAATTGGCGAAAAAGAACAGGACAAGCGATGGGAGGTCATTCCTGAGATTGTATCCAAGTTCCAGGTCACCATCCCCACCAATGGGCAGTTATCTTCTTCAACGGTATCTGTAGGAGCGCCCGTAACAAACTAATTAGCATATCTTAGTTACCTACCGCAGTTGCGTACCGCGGTTTTTGACTACGTTTCGGTCATTATTTACTCCATGAATTATGAATCTTTACTTACACTACATATAATCTCATACAGGATAAACCCCAAATCCTTTGACTTTGATCTCTTTAATCCCTGCTGTTATCACAATGTCTTTCAATTTGATAGTTCGCTCTGTCTTGTTTGACGCGCGCGGATTCGCGTTTCGGATGTCTTAGATTACTGCCGAATCGGGGAAAGTAATTAAACGCGCTCAAAAATACGCGTTGTCGGTGTGGATCGCAGATTAAATTCCAACTTTCGGGGTGGAGCGTAGAGTAACCTCAGCAGATACAATATTTCTTGAGTGTCTTTTTGATAACAAGGAACACAATGTCTTCACCAGCTAGCTCACCGGGTGGAGAGGATAGGAGAAACGATGATAGTGCCTCACGAGACGCTCCCTCATCACCTCTATTTTTCCCATCATCTCCGGCCTCACAGGCTGCTCAGGATTCTAGGAATGCGCCCAGTTCTCAAGATGATCAAATTGGATCTAGTGGTTTAATCGGACGAACAGGACGAATGTCTATTAGAGGTGATATGTCTTCGCCGCTGAGATATTCTTCATCGCCACCACCGTTGGACTCCAGATCTGGCCAGAGCTCGTTCCGGCATGGGCTTTCTTCGTCATCGAATCTGTTTTTGGAATCAGATGTGAGCAACTCAAGTACTCGTAAGTCAGCCAGGAGCATGAGAGGTGATATCTTCTCCTCAGATCTGTCAACTCCGCGTAAAAGAATGGTCACAAGCGAAGCTCATACGTTTTCTGCCAGAGGGGATACATCGGAGGCAGACAATGGGGGCGGTGATTCGAATAATGAGCCAGCGCGGTTGATCTGGGGAACGAACGTTAATATCAATGATAGTATGACCATGTTTAGGAACTTCTTACAGTCATTCAAGGTCAAATACAGAACCCAGTATGATGACGAGACGATACTTCCTGGAGAAGGCGAGGATCTTGTTTATCAGACCATGTTGAAGCAGATGCTAGAGTTCGGGCTGTCTAATCTCAGTTTGGATGTTCAAAACCTACTTGCATATCCTCCAACAAAGAAGCTCTACTATCAGCTGGTACATTATCCTCAGGAAATAATTCCGATTATGGATCAAGCACTGAGGGATTCAATGTTAGCTACAGTCATGAGAGAAAATCCTAACGATAACAAGCTAAGTGACGAAGTGGAGACGAAGTCTTATCGTGTCCGTCCATTCAATTTGGAGCAGAAGACTGGCATTCGAGAACTTAACCCAGGTGATATTGATAAGCTTGTATCAGTAAAGGGCCTCGTCATCAGAGCAACCCCAATTATCCCAGAGATGAGAGAAGCATTCTTTAAATGCAGCGTTTGTAATCACACCGTGGTGGTACAGATTGATCGAGGAACCATAGCTGAGCCAACAGAATGCCCTCGTCCGGCATGCAGACAGAAGAATTCGATGCAAATAGTCCACAATCGTAGCGAATTTGCAGACAAACAGGTCGTTCGGCTCCAGGAGACTCCTGATACCACTCCTGATGGTCAGACTCCCCATTCCATCTCGATCTGTGTCTATGATGAGTTGGTAGATGTCTGCAAGGCCGGAGACCGAGTCGAAATCACGGGTGTCTTTCGTTCAGTGCCTGTCCGAGTCAATCCACGCCAGAGAACCCTCAAAAGCTTGTTCAAGACATATGTTGATGCGGTCCATGTCCAAAAGGTTGACAAGAAGAGAATGGGTATTGACGTTTCAACTGTGGTAGATGCGACAGCAGCTGCTGATGGCGAATCTCTTGAACAGCAAGTTGCTGAGACCCAGCAACAACAACAAGATGTTGAAGAGATCCGTCGCATCAGTGACGAGGATGTTCAGCGAATTAAAGAAACCTCTCGCAGAGAAGACATTTATGATCTGCTTTCTCGATCCCTTGCGCCCTCGATTTTTGAACAAGATGATGTCAAAAAGGGACTGTTGCTTCAACTGTTTGGCGGAACCAACAAGGTTTTTACTCGAGGAGGATCCCCAAGATATCGAGGTGACATCAACGTCTTGCTGTGTGGTGACCCTTCCACTTCTAAATCTCAACTTCTTCAATACGTTCATAAGATCGCACCCAGAGGTATATTCACCTCAGGTAAGGGATCATCTGCCGTCGGTCTTACTGCTTATGTTACTCGGGACATTGAAACCAAGCAGCTAGTGCTGGAGAGTGGAGCTCTGGTACTTTCTGATGGAGGTGTTTGCTGCATTGATGAATTTGATAAGATGTCTGATGCTACTCGATCAGTTCTCCATGAAGTAATGGAACAGCAGACTGTTTCGGTAGCTAAAGCAGGTATCATTACTACTCTTAACGCTCGTGCTTCAATTCTCGCGTCTGCAAATCCCATAGGATCGAAGTACGATGTGAACCTATCCGTTCCTCAGAACATCGACCTTCCTCCTACCCTTCTCTCTCGTTTCGATCTTGTCTACCTTATGATAGATAAGGTTGACGAGCGAACGGACAGGCAGTTAGCAAGCCATTTGGCGTCTATGTACTTGGAGGATGCTCCTGAGAACGCTGCAACAGACGAAATCATGCCAATTGAGTTTCTTACTATGTATATCTCCTATGCGAAACAGCACATCCACCCTAGGCTCACCCGAGAAGCTAAGACGGAGCTTGTTAAGGCTTACGTGGACATGCGTCGTTTAGGAGAAGATGCCCGAGCAGCAGAGAAGCGAATCACTGCTACAACTCGTCAGCTTGAATCAATGATTCGACTATCCGAAGCTCATGCTAAGATGCGTCTTTCAGAAGAGGTCACCACAGATGATGTTAGTGAAGCTGTTAGGCTCATCCGTAGTGCCATCAAAGAGTATGCAATGGACCCTCTCACAGGTACAATTGATATGGATCTAGTGCAGACTGGTACCTCAACCGCCCAGCGCAAGATGAGAGAAGGACTCGGCAAACATGTTCTCAACCTGATTGACGGAGTAGTGGGCCAAGATGCTTCTGGGTCTATACGATTTGATGACCTTCTTCGCAGAGTAAACGACACTGTGCCAGAACGAGTAGAGAATTTGGAGTTTGGAAAGGTATTACGAACGCTTGAACAAGAGGGATTCGTTACAATGAGAGGATCTGGCACCAAGCGAACGATACGACGAGTGAGCGGTACCGTCTAAGCGTGGTTTTTGTGCGAGAAAGAGTAGATGAATAACGAACTATATATGGGATTGAAGTAAAATTGAAGACATAATTTAAAATTTGACAGGTTTTGGTACATAACTTATCCTATGTTACATGCAATAGTCATCAAAGTAGAGTAGGGGATGCATTACGTCGCGGCGATTACTGAGAGAATCAAGGCCGAAGTGACTGGTTGAACTGCAGCGTAGCAGCTATCATATCCTGGAGACCTTCGACAGTGCTTGGTGTTCCCTGTTCGGGTTGCCAATACAGCAATGTCTCGTTTCGTCTACCTCCATATACTCCTCCTTCAATGGTCGAGTGGAGTACAATTTGATTTGAATACTCCAGATCAGCCTGTCTTCTGTGATAAAGCGATTCATAGTAATAATGGCGCTCTACACCATCACCGAGATCAAGAGTGATCTCACGAGGACAGTAAACAGGAGCTGTTCCAGAGAAATTTAATTGAGACTTCTTGAGATATTGAGCAATTGATTCTTGCCGCTCATCTAAAAATTTCAGGGTGGTAGCAGTTAAACGGATGTCGCATAATCTGTCTGGCAAGGGAACATATACATTGACTTCCCTGGTAATTGCCATGGCCTTAGCTGTGTCAGGAATGAGTACTCCATTCTCATCTAATTCCACCCAGATTTCGACTAGAGGCTCCGCCTCTTTAGGCCCATCTCCATTGACAGTGCCAAGATTTTGCTCGGCTTTCGCGAATGGCGAAGGAACAAACTTAATCTGGGCAAAATAGGTGAACGATGATATTGATGTCTGTGGAGATACCTTTTGAGATAATGCACTGAACGTGGAAGACTCCCGCTCAAGTAGTTGAGACCATAGATCTTTAGCTACTGCGGTAGATTCAGAGGAACCATTAGAGCCATCCTGAGCCACATCCTCATCGTTGAACCCTTCTTCTGAAGTCTCTAAATTGTGGAATGGAAGCTCGGAGCACTTCTGGGTGACAAAAGGAAGACTGGTGAAAAACTGCTTGGGTCCTTCAAAAAGTTGTATATCCTTTCCAGATACATTGGCGTCTTTACCTTCGGATTTGTGAAGAATTTGTCCAAGCGTAGCAGTAAATGTGGTCATACTCGCAGCATTATCATCATCAATTGGTTCGCTTTTTTCACTTACTCGAGCATTCGCAATTTCAGTATCCTTCAAAAGCAGTTCAGATAAATTGTGGCTCAATTCTTCCTCGTTACTTGCACTTAGGGAATTTGGGTATGATGATGATTCGTTATTAGGAAGAGCCAGACGCCTACTATTGTGTACTGGAGATGATTTTCGATGAGCATCTTGCTGTACGTCCAACACTGTGAATAATGGAGTGGATCGGACCTTTCTTCTTATTTCCTGCCATCTCCACCAGTCTTCAGATCGTTCGATCCATGTCATGGAATCGTCGTCAAGCACTCGGAATCCCGCAGAGTTTTCATGCAGAAGTGGAGTTTTGTCCAGTAAATGAATGTCAGTGGTGTTATTCTTCACTGATGCAGATTGAATGATGAGCCGTAATGCTACGTCAAGGTGTCGACGAGATGGACCAAAAGCACTGAAAACATTGTCAGTGTCAGTAGGTTCTAGGTACACCTTAGACAAGGTTTGAATCTTGGTAGTTGGGAGTTGTTTCATTGAACTCCTGGGTTTGAGATTGCGCAAGTCGAACGTTGTTGAGGAAATTGAATCCAGTTTGTTGTGTAGCGAAGCAGTGATCCAATTGAAAGTATCTTCTGCAGACCGAATGATGATTTTATTTTCTCCTCCAAGCACTACCACCTGTGCACCAGACTTGCTCCAATATCGAGGAAGGTAACCATCTTCTGCAAGAATGTGAAAGAGCTCTCTGTCGGTTAATGATATGCTGCGTTCTATAATAACATCGCTTTTCTCACTGACGCCATCTGATACTCGTAAGTTCCAGATCTGAGTGATGATAGCATCGATTATCTTCGCCTTAACCTCTCGTTTCGCAACCAGAGGCCTAGACGAGTTGGTCTTCACGAAGGATCGCAACTGTGCGACAGTAAATGACCGTGAAAGATCCTGAGATAGCTGCTCGTATCGCTTTGGTGATATAGAAAATGAAAGTGGTTTGTACCCTGCAATACTCTTAAGGAAGAGATCTGGAGGAGATTTGAATTGAAACTCAAGTAGTCGTTTTCGTTGCTGGTCTACAGATTTCATCTGAACTCTCTGAGAAAAAGACTTAGACGAGTCTGGTCTTTTCTCAGGCAGTAATCTAGCTGATCTTGCCTCGAGTACAATATAATTATCTTGGCTGCCATTGGACTTTAGGCCAAGAGGACGGTAGCGACTCCGCCTACCTCCATCTTCCCGATCCTTAAGGCCATTGCTACCATCATTTAGCCTAGGTATAAAATCCAGACCACTGCCTGAATCACTCGTCTCATCAATTGTCGTGTTCGATCTATCATCTTCCTGCTTCAGGGTTTCTTGATTATTTGAAAAAGGTAGGCGTGAAGTTTCAGATGTACTGTTGTGACGCCATTGATTCCGCAATGGTGCATGGCATGACCTGGAACCACATATGCGAAGCCTTCCAAGCATTCTGTTTATCTCCACAACAAAACAGGCTCCGGTTTTTTGGCCCTTACTTCATGGAGAATAGATCTATTATATATGTTATCGTGATGTCTTTTATTTGATCGATCTTGAATTTTTTTTTTTTTTTTTTTTTTTTTTAAAATGCTTATCTGGCACGTGATCGGCTCTTCTGAGAATTCGATTTATGTCCACTCTTGTTTGTATCTAAAATTTATCAGAAACTCACATATACTTAGAGCTTGAGTATCCGTTCTAATTCGACCTGATGCCAGAGATATGCCTGAGGATGTGTCGGATGAAGAGGAGGTTATTCTGAAGCTAGAGCATGCAGAAGGCAGAGTTGACGATAATAACAACTCCGATTATGATGCCCGATCTTTTCTGGATCGAGAGTGGAGTACCAGGAAGCCTATAATTAATAACAATGCTCACCGCGAGCACTATTTCACCCCATCATATGGGCACCTGTTTAATAGTGAAGCTGTGGAATTCCTTACTGGAGTTCCAGTCATCCATTCTGAAGGTTCTGCTGGTGGCAGTCTAATAAATACTAGTGGGCACGGAAGCGGGGGTTACTCGCCCACCGCGAAGAGGAAACTCCAAGATGAAATGGAACGTGCGCATACACGTATGAAGTATCCATTCAAACCCAGCAGTTGCGTAACAGTGGCTGGATCTTATTGGAGCGGTGAAGAGAAAGAGAAGTTTTTTAACTTTCTTGGTCGCAAGAGCAGACACAATCTTGACCAAGTAGCGGCAGCTATTGGAACTAAGAGTCTTGCTGAGGTAGAAGAGTATCACGATCTATTATTTGCACTATCTCAGGATACCCCTGGTGCTAGCTCAATGGCTGAAATACCAGCGGCTAGAGAAATGAGCGAGCATTGGGTAGAATTAGAAGAGAACCAGGCTAACGGAGCAATAGGGTTTGACTGGTATCAGGATCTGAGAAAGAAGGCAAAGAAAGTGAAACTTGTGGAGCAAACCCTGGGTGATGATAGTGAGAAGGAAAAGTCGGAGAAGGATAGAATTGAGTCAAAATTCCCCCCTGCTACTATTGAAAACTATTCGGATGATGATTCTTGTTTAATAATTGTGGAAAATCTCCTCCGATATGCGAAACTATATTACTCTTTTCCTGTAGATGAAGACCATAGCACCTTCTCAGTCACTGGAACGAAATTTGAATACCTCAATGACGTATTTATCAAGGACTTTGAGCAATTGGCTAAGAGCCATATTTACAAACTAGTACGACATACACTCAAAATCGCTGGCGAACGAGCAAGATTAAGTTCTCCACATGATGAGATCACAGAGTCTGATGTGCACACTACTTTGAATCTCCTAGGTTTATCTCATACCTTAGATATTGATTACTGGCCGAATGCTGCTCACCGATTAGGAGCTAAAGTACTAAATGCTACTGGAAAAGAATATCGTGGACGAAGACATCCACGGAAGGATGGCAATGCTGGTGATGGCGATGGCGATGCTGACGATGACAATAATGATATCGCGGGGAGTCTGACCGAGGTTAGTGATGCACCAGGTCACGGTGGAAATTTTGATCCTGTAGATCATCAGTCACCATCTACCACTAATACTATTGAAATTGAAGACGATGGCAATGACAGTATAGAAGGAGATGAATCATTGGCAGATAAGGAAACTCAATTGCTGGAAAATCTAGATATGGCAATGTCCCAAAGCGAAGAGCTTCTTTTAGTGCGCTATCTGTCTACAGTAGATCGTCTGGCTCCCAATTCTCGTGAGGATGCCTTGGAGATTGTCGAGTATCGGAAGGCACTGCTAGCTGAGTCTGTGCGCAAATTTGGTCTCCATCGTAGGCACAAAAATACGGATTCTACTAGTGATTCAACTGTTATCGGAGATGAGTCGGTTAGGGAAGTCGACCCCGCTGACATCGAGCCATCGTCTTCGGTCTATACCGCTACTCATGCTGGCAATCAATACCAACAGCCTCCACCAATTGTCAAGACAGAAGACGATATCACAGAGCAGCAACGTGTCAACGAGTTTCTGCATACATTTCCCGAGTCGGGTTTCTCAATTTGGAGATGATTTATTAACTGCCATCTTGGCTATCATATTGGCCTTAGATACTAACCAACTTATACTATTATCACAATAAGCTTTTCTAAATTGCCCACTGTACTTTTAACCCACCAATTGTGTTGTTCCACTTCTCAATTGCTGTCCACTCGCTCATTCTTTGCTCCCTGTTCTCTCTCGCTCATTTACTAGGCTGCTCCATCCTTTGATTACGTAAAGCCTCTCTATATATCACCATCCTCTAGATCTATCCATTGGATAGGATACAGGTAAGAGAGTAGTATTATAGAGCCAGAAAGTCGGTGGTAGTTCTCACTAGTGTTTACCATGAGTACCTTTCACTTCAAACTCAAAGATTATACTAAGGAGGAAGTTCCCTCTGCCGAGGTTGCAGCTGCTAGCGCCATCGAAGTTGCAAATGTTGTTAAGACTAAATGGCAGAAGGGAAAGGCGTACCAATTCGGAGATATCAAAGTTAATACGTTTCATGAAAGGATCGATGGTGATTATTGGATGGCTAGACTATCCTATCATAAAGACGTGAGCTTTGAATCGTTCCGGAAGGGTATATTTGAGGATCACACCGAGAACGAAGTCAAATACATCCCGCTACTCGATTCATACAAGATTTTAGAAGACCCAGTCCAAGGCAAACCAAGCTGGAAATCTATCCAGGTTCATTACAAATTCCCCAGTGTGTTTTCTGATAGAGAGATGGCGGTATGGATTACTACTGTGGACTTGGATCCCTCTACTAAACAGTTTGTAGTGGTATCGCTTCCATCCGACCGGGAGGTATCAAAGGATGTGACCAGAGCCACTTATTGCTCATTTGAAGTTGTTACATACGATTCTGAGAAGAATCAGGTAGAATGGCTAATGGCTCAAGCGAGTGACTCTAGAGGAAACATTCCGAGGTGGGTTCAAGATAGAGCTGTCACCTCTGCGGTGGTAGAGGATGTTCCTCATTTCATCAAATGGGCCAAAGAGAAGTATAAAAATTAGAGTTGGTCAAACAAAAAGGCATAGATTTGATCAATTGTGTTAGGAAGATGTGAATTGTAATGTTATGTATCAAGAAGAAGGGCTTGCCCTTTATTTTCATCGTGGGGTCGTTGCTTCGTAAACACTTGTCCCTATTCTAGAGGCTTGTGCAGTCGTTCAGATATATCTTGCTGTTTCTTCAATGCATCCCTCCATTCCTCGGGCTTGATTGAGGTAGTAGTATGTTGAATAGACGGCCAAAAATCTCCACCCACTCGCCCAAGTGATTGAGAGCAATAAGCAAGTTGAAGCCACAACGAGCTTCGAGCCTCCTCATCCGTGACCGAGGGAGAGAATTCCTCGAATGTCTGTTCGAGATCTCGTACAATTGTCCGTAGAAAATCTGCCATCAGTGATTCGCCCGCTACCACTGACGCCTTATCACGGTCGTCATCCAAGAAAATCGATCGAAATCCTACAATAGTAGCAAACACGTCTTCACGAAAGATTTCCATATACCGCTTCAAGTATTTCTCTGGAGAAGACCGCAGTGGTTTGATGGTTCCGAGCTGATTGCGTACATAGTGCATACGAGAGCTCAGTAACAGGGCCTGCAACTGATAGGTCGCAGTGGCGTTAGAAACAGTGTTGAATGGGCGCATTCGTCTAAGATATGATATAGCCTTGATTAACGCGGGAAGTTTGACTTGTTGTCGAAGCAATTTAAACAATTGAAGCATCATCAGTCTCAGGACTTCATCCACCTCGCCGTCAAGTTGGCTGATGATAGCAATTCCTGGGTACCGAGTTTTAAGCCTTCGAATGTGGCCCGCTAGATCAAGCGCTTCAGCATAGTATCCATTGCGTACACACGCCAATGCAAGTGAAGGAATCTCTAAAATGTCTTGAACCTTCTCAATATTTCGCAGTAAGATTACCGGCTCACTAGATACACTGTTTATGCTCGTGCTCTGATGAATTAAGTGCTCAGTATGCTCAATCTCTTCATCTAGTGACTTATCTAACTGATGTGATGCAATTCTTTTAGCAGTCTCATTGAACTCTTGAAACTTATCCCTATAATTGGTCATAGATTTCGCTGAGTCAACAAATTGCCCATTACATGTCTGAGCCAAACTGACTAATGTTTTCCTGATAGACTCATGAGATGAATCCAAGTATTGCCTCTCGCTTGAAATGGATCCTAACGGCAGCGTTCTCAAGTGGTCTAAGAACACTGAATTCTCTTTACCATGTCGGTCAATTATTGGCCTTATACTGTCATCCGCCGGTAACTCTTCCAGCAACACATCGAGAAGAGGGTCTGACATCCTTTATATCCACAACTTGTTGGTTATATCATAGAAATATCTCACTAGATTGCAATAACTCTCGCTAATGAGCTCTTAACTCTACCTGTTCACTACTGTTGGCTGGGCCACTAAAGGGTGGGTACGGCTGGGTACGGCTGGCATCGTTATGGTGTCAGCCGCATTGGTGAATTGTTGTGGAAGAAACAAATGGAGGACATGTTGCGTTGTGGTTGGTTAAGTTACGCTATTGTTCATCAGCAGTGCAAAGACTCTGTTGGCTGTATAAGGGGACTCGCTATTGAAGGGGATTCAGGGCTGATAAAAAAGCGGGTGAAATATGGAGGGTTTGTTCTTTAATATTGACGCTGGCTTCATTGAAGGACTAGTAAGGGGTTACCGATCGGGACTGCTGACTGGGGCTCAGTATGCTAACCTTACTCAATGTGATACTCTTGATGACTTGAAGCTACAGCTATCAGCAACAGAATATGGCGGGTTTTTGGCTAATGTAGCGCCTCCGTTAGCGACATCAAACTTTTATGATAAGGCTTTTGGAAAGTTAATAGAGGAGTTCCGATATGTTAGGGCCCAAGCGACGGGACCATTAGCCCAGTTCATGGATTTTATTACTATAGGGTATATGATAGATAATGTTGCGCTGCTGATTACAGGAACCCTCCATGAACGAGACCGATCAGAACTGTTAGAACGATTACATCCTCTCGGGTGGTTCGATACTTTGCCTGCTCTATCAGTGGCAACTGATGTCCAAAGTTTGTACGACATGGTCTTGGTCGATACGCCATTGGCACCTTACTTTAAAGATTGCTTCACTGGTGACGAGCTTGATGATGTGAATATTGAGATAATTCGAAATAAGCTGTACAAAGCATACCTTGAGGACTTTTATAGATTCTCACAGACTCTTGCTTCTCCCTCAGATGAGATTATGGCTCGACTATTAGAGTTTGAAGCTGACCGTCGTTCGGTTAACATCTCTCTGAACTCGATCGGAACAGAACTCTCTCGAGATGAGCGTCGAAGCTTGCTACCGGAATTCGGACAATTATATCCTTCAGCTACTGAACAGCTGGCTAGAGCTGATGATATTGAACAAGTAAAGCAGGTTATCGAAACTTATGGTGGATATCTGTTCTCTGGTGTGTTTGATTCCAGCAGCCAGAAGTCAATTGCTGACCATCTATATCAGAAGGAGATGGATCTTGTCAGGGATGCATTTACTCAACAGTTTACTTATTCTACTGTTTGGGCTTGGGTCAGGGCACGAGAACAAGAGATTCGAAACATCACTTGGATTGCTGAGTGTATTGCTCAAAACCAAAAGGATCGTATCTCGAACTATATCTCAGTCTTCTAGTCTGTTTTATGGTGATCTAAATTACGGATCAACAATCTTCTTTTTGTAACTGCTCTTTTCTTTTGCATCCCCGCTCCTAAGCTCTTACGCTGTTGGATCACATTCTAATGAATTATAATCTTTTTGTTGTTTTTCAGACGGCATTGTATTACGTTACATTAATGTAGTAGTTCGCCATCACTTCATTCATTCAAGGTCGTCACTCGGTCGTAAATCGTTAGTTTATACTAGTTTGGTCAGTACTGTATCCCTTGCATCTTTACGTGTTGGATTCGTTCTGAATGCGGAGCGTCTGGAATTGAGGCTCTGACACTGGGACAAAGAGTGTAATTGAAGGATCTTAACCTCTTGCACCTATTAATGATAGCATCCACACCGACCCTGGTAGCCCATGAACATCCCCTGATTGACAATTCCTCTAACTGCACCAATTGCATTGATATCAGATTGAGAGCATAGTCCGATACCGCCGAACTACAGAACTCCAATTGCACGGATCGTAACTTGGTGCAATTAAGCACTAATGATTGGATGGACGTCTCAGTCAGAGAAGTACAAAAAGAGAGGTTGATATGTTCTAGGTGCCTTGCTACCCTTGATAGAACAAAAACTGTCTTATCAGTTATCAAAGTACAGTCCTTCAAGTTAATACTTCTGAGATTAAGGAATGGCCAATTGGCCCAATAGGCAAACCCGTTGTCGGTAATTTTAGTACACCTTGCCAGTTCTAGCTTTTCAATTCTATCAGATGCATGCATCGCAATATGGATCAGTGTCTGATCGGTAATGCTCTTACAGTATGACAGTACAAGTCTTTTCAGATTTGGACATCCATCTCCCAGCCTTTGATGGTTCCGTTGATGATGACTCTTATACCCAATAAGCCTGGATATCACGCTGTCAGTAACGTAGCGACAATTCGTCAGGTCCAAGTCTTCGAGGGCATCACCAATGTTGGGCGTAGTGAGCTCAGTGAGAGCATGGCCAGAGATGTCCCAGGCAGATTGCAGGTTAAAAACTTTTAGATTCGCTACTCCAAACCCATTTATTAAGTAGCTGAATCCTTTGCCGGTTAAGAAGAAGCAGTTAGAGATATCAACAAAGTTTGGCCGATTACCAGCAAAGTCGGTGATGGCCACAATTGAATCGTCTGTGATGCTGGTATTATATTTTGTCAAGTCAAGGGTTTGCAGCAGTGTAGGGGATTTGGTCAACAATTGGTACCATTGGACACATACACGTTGCAATCGCATTAGCGCAGGTAAAGATAGATACTCAAATATCATTACTTGGATTGCATCGGGAAAAGGGCCACCGTTAAACACAGAAGCCAATCGGCGTCCCACTCTGGTCTTACGTCTTTTTGGTGAAGGTAGGTGCGCCTCTTGGTTTGTAGGAGCCAACAACTCACTGATTGAAATACTTTGTCGATTCTTGCTGTTTTGTGATTGCGAAGGATCGAATTCATTAGGATGTCTCTCAAGATCTGGACCGACCATATCTGGCCCAATGTGGTGTGCAGAGGATACTCGGCAGAAAAGATGGCCAGATGAGATTTCATTGATTTGCCATAGAATATCTGGATACTTACGACAAAGATCCTCAAGAATACCATAACGTATGAATAGGACCTGTAAAGAAGTAACAGCCTTTACTGATGCAGTCCGGTTAAGAACTGACCCCAGGAAAGTCATCTCACCAAACATTGACCCTCTAGAAAGAATTGCCAGAGGATTGGCTTCATTATCATCCTTGAATACCTTTACGAGACCCTGAGAGATGAAGTAAACATCTCGATCTTCTGAGCCCTGTTTAAGTACTACTTCACCACTTGCGTAGTCTAACAGCTCGGCTGCGGTGGCAAAAGCATGTAATTCATATGAAGGCAAGTATTTGAATAATGGTAGTGATTTCAAAGATCCCTTTCTGGTCGTAACCGAGTCTACCTTCGGTGACGGCGCAATAGCTGAAACTGGATGGGCGTATGTCGTCCTTAGAGTAGAAAAGGACGACATATTGGAGAGAACTGAGGATGAGGTGCCACCATCACCAATTACGGAGTGAAATAATCGTTTCTTGGAACCTTGTATCTTTGGCTGGTGCAGAGAATGATAAGCTGGCCCGGCACCTTTCAATAGAGCCTGAGCAGAACTGC
This sequence comes from Blastobotrys americanus, assembly GCA_003705795.3. Lineage (NCBI taxonomy): Eukaryota > Fungi > Ascomycota > Dipodascomycetes > Dipodascales > Trichomonascaceae > Blastobotrys > Blastobotrys americanus. Next base: position 165,953 of record PPJN03000021.1, on the reverse strand, counting down.
CCACAGACGGTGGAGGCTGTCCGGTAGAATCAAAGGAATATGATGACGATGGTGATGAGAATAGAATTTCATCATGCCATAGTGGTGAAGCACAGAGTTGTTGAAACTTGGCTTCTACCTGAGGATAGTTTAACAGGATTTGTTTCAAGGAACTTGACGACATAACCATCACCAAACAACTTGTTTTACAAATCACTGAGGCTTCAAGTTTGGTCAACCCCTGAAAGCACCCGGGTAATCCGAGAACCGTACCAGAAGTCAATTCAGCGTGCACGTCTTCATCTTCTCCCTCTTCGGCCACAATTGCCACAGTGCCTCTAAACAGCCAAAGCAAATCTGACAAATGATGCCCTCTTACTAGTAGCTGTTCCCCTGGAGGTATGGCTAAAGGCTTGGTCACAGCGGCAACATCTTGGATCAGACTCGCATTGTCACTAAACTCCGAGAAAATATTGAGCTCCTGAACTATACGGATCACTTCGGGGCTCACTGGTATTGGCGGCTGGCTAGCATCACCAGAATCAACCGGTCCAATTGATACCGTTGGTCTGGGTTGGCTCATTGCACTGCTACTGCTACTACTATTACTATTACTGTCGCCCCTATGTTGTACATCTTGGTCTTCGGCCCTAGGCACCATCATCATTGTAGATAAAGGTGAAGGATGCGCCACGGGAGCCTCTTGGGCGTAGTTGTAACGATGTTGTGGCCATGCACTCTGCATTGACGAACAACCACCAACTATCTCTGTTCACGAAACTTTATTGATCAAAAGTTCCAAGCTAATAGTGTCAAATTACCTAAGGAACTCAGGGTGAGGGGCCCATTCAGGTGTACTAGGCATCGGAAATCAAGCGTGACAAGAGAGAAAATATTTAAACTGCTTACCACAATGTTGAGCCAATCGATCTTCATCTAGCCCTTGGTACATGGGCAGCATTCTCTTTCTCCCACCCCGGTAGATTATTCCCCATGCATTCTTAAAGGCATGATCGTAGCTGCGTCGGTCGGAAGAGGAGGCAAAATGAGCGACTGTCAGTTGCAATGCGATTGTTCAAAGCGGTCTAGACGATTAACCTTAAACTTGACTGCAGGATGAATCCGGTCCAGAGTTCATAGCAGCTAAATTGGCGCAATGCTTGTGCGAAACTCAGTAGTAAATCCATGATTGTAGACCAGGTGAAAAAAACCAAGAATTACCACCAAAAAAAACAATTATTGACTAATAAGTCGACTAAAGATTGTGGTATAAAAAGTAAAATATAATACAACAACTCAAGGATATAACCAATTGCCTTGAAAGCTTCAAACCTACCCTTTTACTACCTTGACAGACTCCTTCTAGGTAATTTTGAACCCCCTATTTGCCATTCGTATCCTATTGCTGCTCGTATCCTACCTGTACCCCTCCGATGGTCGCTCTACCCTACCAGATAACAGCTCCGGCTTACTGGTCTGCAGCTACTGACGCGCCCCTTGACGGTAGACGCGGTAAGATGAAAACGTTCCTGTCATCTGAAGATCGTAGTGCAAACCCCCCAAAGGATGGTGGAGTAGGTGGTAGCTACTGTGGAGTGTCTCAGACTTCGTTCCTGCAACCTAAATAATACAGTATGAAATACGCACAGTTGGAGTAAGCGAGTGCAGTTGGCGGCGATTTAACCGGCGAGCGAGAGCCGAGGCAGTCAACCGATCACCATCATTCTAGGTTCATTAATTCGGAGTTCATTAAGTAAAAAGTATAGTTATTGTATAAACTAGGTCTTGTTCTTTCGGAACGATGAGAACGAAAGTCCACGCTTCTTTGTGCTACCGCCATCCTCACTCTTCTTCTTTGAAGAGGAGGAAGAACTCATCTTCTTGGAGGAAGAGACACTGCGGAATCGGCTCAGGCCCGCACCCGGAGACGTGCTAGCACCCTGACCTTCTTTGATTCCAGAAACTTCAGAGTTATTGGTCTGGGATTGTGTTTTTGTTAAATTTAGCCCCGAATTGGCTGCTTGAGGCGAAACCGCACCGTCATCGATTCCAGAATAAGGGACTGGAATTGGTAATGACTCGTCCTCCTCAGGGATCTTAAGCGGGTCGATTCCGTTTGAATTGCTCCGGTTGGCCCCTACAGAATGAGGACTTAACAGTGGAGAACTTGCATCCTGTTCGCCTACTGGGATATCCAGAGTGTCGTCGTTAGTATACAAATTGTTTTTCTCCATCTGCTCAGAAGATATTTCCTGATAGAACAAGACATATGCTGTGGCCATGCCCTTGTTATCACCAAAGAAATTAAATACGTAGCTTGGATCAACTGACTCCACCATCTCATCATCAAATAACAGCCATCCTGAATGCTCAGTCTTCACTACTGATACATAATGTCCATGGTAAGGTCCACCACCAATATGGACCACAATGCCCGATAACTCATAGAGTTTATCCGGATCCTGGGCATCAAATGTGGTATTGAATAGTCGGACATGTTTAGGATAAAGTACACGGTGAAACAATTTAACATTTCGTTGCATGTCTTCAGTGAACTTGAATCTCTTCAAATGCAAAGCCAGGATCTTGGGCAACTTCTTAACCTTCATTCGCTTCTCTGCTTCCTGAAGCCCACCGCAGTTGTCACAGTGAAACTTATTGCGTTCGCATAACATCTCAGATGCTGAAAACTGACGCAAACAAGCTGTGATAGATGTGTTTCTTTCGAGATCGATTGACAAGTCAATAAACTGCTCATCTCTACGACTTACATTTTCGCAGGTAAGGCACTTTGTCTCCGAAGTAAGAAGACCCTCAAACAAGTCATGAATCCATTTGTTGGGAGGTGGTCCAGAACTGGGTGTCTGCAAGCTGGTCGATTGTATGTCAACCGATTCTATCACCTCATTAAGAACGAAATTAAAAAATTCATGCGCATCTTGATGCATCGAAGACCGGAACGGTTCATTGTCTCGCTTCAGAACTTCAATCAGCTTGCTTGGGGACACCACTCCTATCCTCGACGTATTCTCAGCCATAGATTCAAAAATATCCTTGAGACAAGAGAAAAGTGATTCCCTCATGTTATATTCTTTTGCAAAAGAGTCATCCATATTAACAATTGGTCCCCTGACAAGTGCCGCCCGCTTTCGCTGCTCTGGGGTTGCAAAAGGATCCTCTGTGAAACCAACGACTGGTAAATTCTGTCCAGGGAATCGCAATCCTAGTGATAGATCCTTAAGTCCCGGGTATGAAGTTTCTGATGCTTTCATCAATGCGGAAGTCGTAGCTGCGCTTAAAAATGTCGAACTCTCACTGGCTAAGGATCCATGTCGTTCCTGTTCTGCGTGTCCGTCCTTAGAAGAGGATCTGAACAAGGACATTTTCTTCTTGCCCGATTGTGGTTGAGTTTCGCCATTAGCACTTCCATTGGCGTTTTCTGCTGCTACTGCTGAACCCGGAGGCACAACAGCGTTGACTGTATTTAGTCCCAGTTCATTATTATGCTGTGAAGTTGAAGTATTGAGAACCGCAGCATTGGGGTCTACAGTGAATGGATGTGGGGTGATTCCGGTAACTGAAGTCTTTCGCGGTCTTGAAGGGCCTTGGTCGGGCAAAGGTGGAAAGCTCAGGATATGTTCTCTGAATGGTTTAGAGTAATATAAGCACTGAAGAATGGAGTTACAGTAGCAGGTATTGCCAAAGTTTTCCATACCAAAGATCTTAGCCGACCCATCATTGAGGGTTTCAAAATTTACCTGCTCATCTCTAGAATCCGATCCATTCAATGTTGAGGCAGATCCGTTAGGTCCAGCGACTCCAGTGGTCGATCCATTGGTTGTAAGGTGGTCTGTAGATAGTTTATCAGTTGTGTTAAATGGAGGTGAATGATGAAACGTCGATGATTTCGCAGACTCACCACCAGAAATAGGGATGGCACCAGAAGTAGCTACGGCCGTCATTATGATTTGACAAGCACTCAAAAACTAGTATATGTATATAAATGGGAAATGAAAGTGTTATCAAACACCTCTAACCAAATGAGACCTGATCTCTCTCACTAAAACTGTCAATATTGTTGGGAGTTCGAACTGTCAGATGAACCAAATGCTTAATACTTCTTTCTCTCTTCTCTCACTAGCTTCTTCCACCCAATTCTAACCTGTTTACTCCCCTACTACTGTTCCTCTCTATCTATCTCTCTTTCTCTCTCTCTCTCTCTCTCTCTCTCCCCTCTGGATGGTAAAACCTTTAGCTGGCAGTGCGGGCTGATCTCGAGTCCCCCGATATTCCGCCTGGGGAAAATCCACCGTTTGTAGTAATGAATTTGCTGCACTGACGTCACTACGGACTGTCTCAAATCCTACAATCTATCTCTATCAATCCACTGTTTCTCTGGCCTCAACCTCGCTCGTGGTTATCACCTTCTCACTTTCTTGGGTCTGTTGGAGTTATATGTACAGAAGAGAAATACCGATTGCCACCTTAACACACACACACACCGTTTGCCGCTACTTGCTCCACAAACAACGGGGGAGGGTTTTTCCCCTCACTGCATAAAAAAACTGCGGAGTCAATGGACAAGTTTCAGGGTAGGGGACCAATCTTACGCTCGTGTTACGTACGAAGTGGTGATTGGGAGAGCCAAAGGATGTGACGGTGGTTATTAGATAAGAATAACTGCAGAGGAACGGCGGGAGAACCGCGAACAGCAGGAGAGAGTAGCAAGAGGATAGCAGAAGAATGGCAGGAGAATGGCAGGAGAGTAGCAGGAGAATGGCAGGAGAACTACAGGAGAACAGTCACGAACGCCATGACTGCCACAAGAAAAGTGATAAGACTATTTCGTCTATGGTGTATCTATTCAGTAGCATGCATGAATGCTGCTGAAGCCACCCATGGGCTATAGGACCCACAGCAAGGGCTTGGCTTGAGAATGGATAGGGCCCCCCTCGATTGGGTGTCTGCGGGTCTAGATTGAATGTCAGATAGAATGCCGTAGTGTCAAAAATCAACCAGTACAATTATAGTCGCAAGGTTTGGAGTATATGGCACTGATACTGAACCCTTGGGCCTATGTCTGTGCCCACTAAATACTACTTTTCTAGGTACCGTATCATAACGGCGCTGATCAACCGTGATCCCAATAAGCTTGATCTTCACGATGCCACATTATAAAGTTTATCCGGAGTGATGGATTTAGTCGGTATTTCGGGGTTTGGGCAGCCTCTTCCTTCATGAATACATCCATTATCTCTCTCAGGTCTAACCAATCTTGTCTTATCATTTGAGTTCCTGAGTTTTAGCCCATTTCATGCCTGTCCCACGCTGTCCTGCAGCTCTGTCTACTGAGCCCCCCGTACGCTTACCTACGTCCCCCGTGGACCCCCCCGTGGACCCCCCGTTGACCGATCATTAATCTGGGGGAGGGGTAGTTCACCCCGACTAGAGTTCGCGCTCACTACTACTATCGAGGCAATCATTTCTACCCAAAGAATGCAAGTGCCCCAACCTAAAATTCCTTAGACTTGACTGACTGACTAATTGTTTTATCATATAGCTTAGAACATAACGTAATTTCCATCACTTCGCTTGCAACCTCCTGTACTGCTCACGCCAGCTCCTAAAATCACCGCTCCGAGTATGGTCGGCGTACGAGTCCCAGCCGCACTGGCTGCTTGTTTTATGTGTGGCGACACCTTCACGCTGGGCTGGTGAGCCACTGTTATTACCCTGCCGATGCTTCTAGTTTATCACAGAATACAGAGACACAACACACGTTATTGATGCTAGTGTTTGACTTAGACTAGTGGTTGTATCTGTAGACTTTCAGTTTGAGTTGATTTCTTGATTGTGGAACTAAAAAAAGAATAATAAGCCTGAACCCGATTTAAGCCTGGTAGCTGCTGTGATCTTTTGTCAGTTTGCGACGAGTTGTTGATAAGATCCGCTTTATCGGGAGTGGTTGTTGAGAGTCTCAACTAGAGCCCTGTTAGAACAACTCTTGTGTTGGATGCTAACTGAGGGCATTAGAATCGTCTGCTTATTCACTTGTTTATTTTGTTGTGGTTGATTTTACCGAGCTAGCGAGTTAATCACTATCTACGTCCATTAGCTTCTTTGGGCCTGGGATAATGAACTCCTTTAATGGGTTTACCGAGGGCCCTGGTGGACGATTTCCTCAAATCCCATCACCCCCTAGTGGTGACGAAGATTTAGTGTCTATTAATGTTCCTCTGCTGGTTGGACTCTTATCAGCATTAGGTACCCTTCTCCTCGCCTTACTATGCGCAGCAGTATGGTTTGCGGTAGTGGGCAGCTCTGGATCGATCAGACTACCAGGTGGAAGTGATGCTGTAGGGTGGTATGATGATGAGGAACGATTTTTGGAAGAAGAGCAAACTGCTCTAGATCATATGGATGAGTCTAGTCGTCAAGATTACCTTCGAGCAAAAGCATATATAGAATCTCATCCTCCAAACTCTTCCAGTTCGGACATCAGTCTTAGTCAGTTTATGGTGATTCAAGAGAAGGGTGTGTCAGCTTGGGAATTCGAGCCAGATTTTAACAACTCAAATTGCTTTGTTGAGAGCCGAACCGAGATCGAATTCTTCGATACAGTGTGTTGTGTTCAGACCAATCTGCCCATTCCCAGGCAGAACGATGTATATTACTGGGAAGCAAAGATCTTCGATAAGCCTCTTGATACTATTGTGTCAATCGGCATGGCTACTAAACCATATCCTCCTTTCCGTCTGCCAGGATATCATCGCTATTCGGTGTCATATGATTCCACTGGTGTCAAAAGACTTAATCAACCCTTCTCTGCCCCTCACTATGGGCCGCCTCTGCAACATGGTGACGTTGTAGGGATTGGATATCGTACCCGTACTGGAACCATTTTCTTTACTCGCAATGGAAAGAAGCTTGATGATGCTCTGCATGGAATGCGTCTCAACCTTTTCCCTACTATTGGTTCCACTGGCCCTGCAACCGTTCAAGTTAATTTTGGCCAGGCGGGTTTTGTGTACATTGAAGCAAATGTCAAGAAGTGGGGGTTGGCTCCTGCTCAGGGCTCATTAGCACCTCCACCTCCGTATGGAGCGGAAAATGAGTTTGTACTTCTAGAATCTGGCCATCAACAGCCAGTTGAAGGACAAAATGGCATGCATGCGTCCGATATTGACGATAACTATATAGAAGATAGTGGGGATGATGAAGGCTATGGGCAGTCATCCAGAAACTTGACAAGAATTGTCCCTTCCTCAGTATCATCGAGAGATTTCACTGAGGACAGTAATGGTGATAGTATCAATTTGACTCGTCTATCCTCTGATATGGGTACAAGAGTTAATGGTAGGGTATCGAATGATGACAATGGTCCCCGAATAGTACGAGTGGGCACATCTGGCAAGGTCTCCCTTATCCAAGGTTCGCCGCCTCCAAATTATACTTCAGAAACTGAATCAATTTCAGATATTGAAGACGATCTCCCATTAATTACCAGCACCTTAGCTGTACGACCCAATGAAACTGCAAGCCCGCTGAGAGATATGGAATCCGCTGCAGAAAATGCTGTGGAATCCGCTGTGGAAAACGTTTCGGGAAATAGTAACGATGGTTTACCTGAATATGGCAATGAACAAGATATTACTACATCCATGGAGGATTCGAGCATTCCGACTGACGCTACCAGTGATGTGTCTACTGCTACTAATCAGGCTGCTCCGGTCTCCCATGATTAAATCCCTGTTCGCAACACTTCTCGAGAATTGTCACGAGCTTTTTAGCATCCAGCCATTTGATCGGAGAAATCTTTTATTTATCATTTGGGTTAGCATATTCTGTTTATTCATAACGACTTAATGTATTTATAATACTAGTATCACCACTATTGTTCCAAGTTTCAGTCTCCTTCAATTGGACTACATGATTTCCAACTTAGTGAAGAAAGATAAAAGTGAGAAGGACTGGTATTTCAAGCAGCTTAAGGGTGTTCATATGCTCATATTGCATTCCAGTTTGCATTACAGTTGGAAGCATTAATGGATCTATCGCTTTCTATTCTTCTTCTTGCTTGACGCAGACCCTGGATTAGGCTTTGGTGCAGATGTCTCCTGACTAGGCTGGACATCTTCTGTCTCTGTATATTCAATATCGACATTGGCCATTATATTTGCAAGCCCTCGCACTGGAATCGAAGGTCCATTTTTCTTTGCAACTTTGACCCCTCGTGGTCCTAAAGCAGTCAAGATTCTAGATAACTGGTTCATCTTGACAATACGGATGCGATAGCATGCTCCTGAAGCCGGGTCAAATGTCTTCACATTGAGTACAGCAGGTCTACTCCCAACAGATGCTGTTTCCACCATCCCAGATTCGTTTTTTGTTGTCGCCTTCTTGTGGGTGTATGTAGTGGAAACTTTAGTCTAATGGTCTGTTAGTCAATGTCCTACCTAAACCCTATCAGTGGTCTTCAACCCTAAAATTCTACTTACCGTAGCTGGATGTGCAATCAAAAGCGCCTGGGAATTGCTTATGAACTCATCTATTGACTTTAGCCTTGGCATCTTGTGTATATTGTGATAGTTTAGCCAAATTCTGCGTCGTCACATCCGATTCAAACCAGTTCAAACTGGAATTTCTTCAGGTCCCTGCACAGCCGCGTGTCGTCATTCGGAAGCCTCTTCCACTCGGTCTCTGTTCGATGGATCGAGATCTCTGGAGGTCTATCTGGGGAGGATGAACACTTAGTGTGACTAGTCTACAAGACGATTGGGCTTCATTTGTTCTTAGGATCCAAACTCCTTCTATTTTGTACAGATTATCTAGTCAGTTTTACCTTTTTTCTTCTTTCGCAATCCTTGAGACTCATCAGCTTCAGCTTCCGCATCCCCATCATCAGATGAGAATAGACCAGCTTCATCATCTTCGTCCCACTTTTGGAATCCATTTTCATCATTCTCTTCTTCATCACCAACAGCAAACATTGTCTCTCCCTGGTTGTTAGATTTAGATGATCCCTTCTTCTTATCAGCAGCAACACTATTGTCTCCCGATACTTCTTGGTATGAAGGGGGCTGAGACGAAGAGGGTTCGGCAAACACTGGCATCGTTCCAACCATACGTTCCACTTGTGCATCATCGTCATCCTCATCATTGGAATCATCGTCGTTATCGCCAACACGACCGAATCCTGCGTGCTCTTCTTCATCAGAGTCTCTTAATGAGCCAATTTCAAACTCTTGGGCATCTTCATCCTGGGAAATTTGAGTGGACATTGCAAACCTTCTGTTGTTGGCAGTAGGACGCCATAAGAATGCAATAAGACAAAAGTCAATAAAGTATACCACGTTAAGCCACCCATCCAGTACAAACCATCTAGATTTCCAGCTGGTAGTGATGAACTCCAGAGTTGATTTGGTGGTAAATAGGAGAGCATTTAAAAAGAAGAATGCAAATATAACCATGATTGATCCTAAAAGGATTCTCCACAGGTTCTTGTACATGGTCGCCTTCACAGCCTGCTTGCGTTCCTGTAGATACTTTGTGGTGGAAGTTAGCGACGAAAGAATCCACACATAGAATGTGGTAGTACTAAGAGCCAACGGTAGAATCACAAATAGAGCTATCGGACCAGCACGATCTGGGGTTATGACATAGGAGGTAACGGTAAACAAGACAGCAAACGCAAAATGAGTACCCGCCAATGCTCTGCACTTCCACATAGCATCTCCCAGAGATGGCTTGACAACACCATATCCCATGCACACAATAAGCAGGAGGAAAAACGTAAAAGCATTCCTAAACGCATTCAGGATAGACAAAAACGTCAGATACACAATTGACCCGGTCTTGGAAGCACCACTGTTAATGTAATCATAGTACCCCCAGATAGTGATCATTTCGATTACCAGGAAACCACAAATCGCAGTGATATAATTCTGAACTGGTAGGATATCTGCCCGGTGTTGAACGTAGCTGAACATCCATAACGCAAATACTAGAGCATATGCTAAGGCTGCTCCGCCAAAAAAGGGGAGCTTAGGAATCTCACTGGCGGCGAGATTTCCAAACGCATTGCGGAACACAACACCACCCTTATACTTAACCCTTTCTGAGCTTGGATGGGTAGTCACACAGTAAAACCCAGTTTCTTTCAAAGGATAGTTAATGGCTTTGGGATCTTTAATGTTGATGCGTTGAGTAACGACTTCGCCATATGATGAGCCATTTGCTGATTTAGAGATGATAAATTGGCCCAGTTGGTCAGAATCGCACAAATTCGCACCAACAGCACCATCATCGCACACATATTTCTTCATTGCATTAGGAATATCAGCTCCCAACAAGTCCACATTACGGTATTCGAATATCACCACCGCCACCCAGTCATTATCATCCTCTGAACTTGCTTTGGACAAAGTAAAGTCAATATAAGGGTCTGTGGGACCACTCCAGTCCTTTTTAGAGTAAATTCCTGAGCATTGCTGGCGTTCTGATTTTTTATCCGACTAGGTTTGTTAGCAAGAGTCTTTTAAACTTCAAGTTTCTTAAAATATCACCCCCATTATCTTAGTTCCTTCTCCTTACTATCCACCCTCGTCTTCCAACCACCAATGAACTTACCACTATCAGCTCATTACCAAATGCTACTGAGCTAACTGCTGCTACCGAGAGCAACCTTGTCAGCGTCCGCAAATACATTGTCTAATGTAAATGCAATTGTCAGCTAGGATTCCCAACACTTCCCGCAGCTGTCGGTTTAAAAACGTGGAATTATCCACCCTCAGGAAGAAGCCGGTGAACCGAGACAGCCGTATGGTGGAATGGCGTACGTGGGCGTTATCGGAGCAGGGTAGTTAACTGAGGCAAGGCTTGGCGAAGATGTCGTCCATGGTGATTGAGTGTTGTGAGTAGTCTGTGAGTAGTTGTATAAGTTAGTGTCCATCAGCTGTTAGCATATTGTGCCCATTGCTCGGTTCATTTTTTAGGATGATTTTCGTACCCTGTACTCTCCTGTTCTGGTTTGCTCCCTCCTACTCGGTATCTATAATAGATATATTGCAATCATACATTCTTAGCTATAGTGTGTCATAATGGATCCTGATCCTGTAACGGAAGACCATTAGTCAAATCTCCAGGATCTAACCCTACAGACACTGCTAGTTCCTCAAAAATGTTATCCAAAGACTTTGACATATCTGAGTTCAAGGTACCGGTAGCATCGTCATTCATCAGTAACAGCGTGGATTTGTCAAATGGATCAACTGGTAATGTTCCATTCAATTGAGTTTGTTCTGAATTGTTTCCACGAAGGGATGCTTCATTCCAATCACAAGAGGCTGGTGTGATTGTTAGAGTTGGATCTGGTGGTCTGGCTGGAATTCGTACTGGAAGGTGTATCTGGGGAGACCGAGCTGAAATTTTAGACAGTGCCGAGTTTCTTGAAGGGTGATCTGTGTTTTCTGACCGATCAGAATCATCATTGTGGTCAGAATTCACTCTGTAAAGCTCGCCAAGGCCCGTTGTATCGATTCCCAAACCTACTTCTTTATTCTTTTTTGTCATGGTTCCGTCAGGGATAGGTCCAGAATGAGTACCAAGAGAATCTGAAACCTTGATAATGCCAGCACCAACGTCATAGTATTCATCCATTTGTTCCAATGCATTCGATTTACCCAGTCCCTCTACCTTAAACAGATCTGGTGTTGTCTGAGCTTCTTTTATCCATTCAATCACTTCATCATCGGTCTTCTCATGTCTATTAGATATACTTAGTGGGGGAGGGCCAGCGAGATCAAATTTTGACGGTTGGAACGGATATATTTGAGCCAATTCGGATTGCAACTGGGAATAGATTCCTGTTAGCCTGTGAACTGGGAAGTTTGATGCTTGAAGATTCTCAGTATAGTCGCTTGATACTTTCCAACCTTCCAACGTCCCATCTGGTCTATAGTGATTGACCCAGAACCTCAAGTCTAACTGGGTCAACTGAATGATGACGTGACCTAAAGTGAGATCGCACTCGTCCATCACAAGGTTGATTTTACACACATTTTTAATGGGGGTATCTATGCGGAAGTATGTCTGCTTTGACAAAATAAAATACGACAATAATGACTCAGTTGGAAAGTATGATACTACTAAGTCATCATTATCTGCCGAAAGCATTCGACTCCACGACCCAATGGAAATCGCTGAGCAGGATATGAATATCGCCGGGAACATATGTCGAGTAGTACCAAGGAGATGGGACACCTCTAAACCCAAAGGATTGGCAACCCTAGGAGTTGTAGTAACATCACAAAAGTTGTTCGATACATGAATTGAATCCGAGCCAGATTCAGTTTCACGGCCTACCGTAATTGTAGGACCTATTTCATCCAACCATGAGTTAGTATCCGAGTCATTTCTTTTGGAAGGATTATATATCCCATTTGTCAGAACATAATCCGAGTCACTTCCATAGTTGGATTCGGAATTATTGCCACCTTTCTCCATCTGCATCAGCTTTTTAGCTGCCAGCTTTGCTTTGGCCCGTTTATTTTGAAACCAAATCTGTACGGATCTTTCAGTCATGTCAATCTCTCTACCAATAAGTTCTCGAGTTTTAGCACTTGGAGTCGGGTTGATTGCGAATTCTCGCCTCAAGACTGAAAGTTGATCTGGCTTCGCCCGCTGTCTCTTCTTGTTTTTTTGCTGTTGAGTTAAGGTTGACTTTCGGGATCTTGTAAGACCATTCAATCGTAAATTCGACACAGACTCGTGAATGGGAATGTTGGTGTTTCTACTATCTCTCTGATGATCCAGTCCCAGTGATTCACTCATTGGTGAGGAGGAAATTATACTGACAGAAGTCATTCTCTAAATTTTTCTTTGCACCTGAGCTAATCTTGGTCTACTAAGTGTTGCCGAACACGACTGGCGGCACTATGCTTCTGAATTTGGAAGCTTGAACTTGACACCGACATAAGCGAGATGGTGTTTCAACTCACTAATAGTGGGCCAGAGCCAAGACGAAATATCAATGCGAGTGTCAATGATTGCTTCGGACCCAAGTTTTACTCGGACCACGAACTGCGAGCGCTTCAACTATATATCTTCAACTCACGTGAATGTCTTCAAACTAGATTTCGTGAACCTAATGTTAATCTTCAAAAAGGTAAGTGCCGAAAAGTGTAATCGTAATTAATGCTTAAGAGCTCCCTCCTCAGTAATAAAATGTCCATGTGAAAAAAAAAAAAAAAAAGACAGCAACAACAACAAACTATTTCGTCTATCATTCAACTATTGAACCATCAAATCATACAGTCATAATAATTTCACAAGAACGAGGTACAAGTTTTTTTGGTAAATTATGTATATTTTCCTCTGCTTAGTGAATTTTCTGGTCTCATATTCGGGTTGTCCTGAATACCAAATTATTGGATAAATTTTAAAATGCACGACTTCAGCAATCTTTAAACTCGATCGTGCTAATATCCCCTCCTTTCTCGTTCAAGATACCCCAACATAATCAGCAAGGTTTAGGTGTCTTCTTTCAACCCATACCTCATAACCACACTTCCCAATTGCTTAGGGTTGTTGGGCTCATGAACATATTCGCAGACTGAATAGGAAGGATATCGAATGAGGACAGTATAAAACAGTTTTGGCTTACGCACAATGCAGCAGTTTTCGGTCTATTTGATTTTGTCAACCTACTGTCACCTTGAATCCAGGCCATTGAAAGGCCTATGGTTCCTTGGGTCTTGTATATGCGGAGACTCCATAGTTGCTTTGAGAGGTGGTCCAAGCCTACAAGTGAGCGACTGAAAATGCGCAACAGCTTATCACATTTCACAATCTTCACAACACACTTTAACCTTGATTTATCGGTTAAGTTTAAACGAAAGGCAGAGTGGAACCCGTTCTCTGCTGAGGGCAGTTGAAAGAACTTTATATCAGCTCAACTAAGATAGTAGGAACGGGCTAGGAAAAATGGGCTAGAACCAGGACCAGGAGCAGAAACAGGTAGTGCTTAAATCATATGTAAGCAAGGACTCGGTTGTCAATCTTGACCAAAAGCCCGTACATCGCTTAAGCAACAATAACCTTAATTAAGTTATGTGTTAGTAATCATAGTGAACATATAGAGCTTATTCACTTTGCTAACTACTTAGGTATACAGGCTCACTAATGTCTAGCTTCACTAAGGATCTCACAAACTTTTGAGTATATACAACTAGGGCCGTTCCACGAGTCATTACAGAAATGAGCTATGGTAAAAGGTAATCGAGGGGATATAGGAATGCAAATTCTTAGTCCTTCCTCGCCCTATTATGGGGTAAATTTCAATCTGTTCTGCTTTTTGCTGTTTCCAAGCATCTTATCGTTCCCCCGCCTGTCTCTTATCGCTCCACACTTGATGCTCCTTCTCCTCCAGGCAGAAATGCGTGACGGGATGATAAGGCTAGGCAAAGGGACGACGGAAGTGCCCAGGTCGTGAAAGCAGGGACCCTATGGATCACGCTATTTGTAGGAGTTAGGTGTAGGGCATGTGTACCTAGTGTATCAGTTAAGGAAGTATCCATCCCTGGAGACAAGTAGTAGTATACTCCTGTCATTGCGGCTGCTGCCTACTCTTGATACTTCCACGAACTGTGGTTGTAACGAGGTTAGATTGAAGTCTAGCAGCGCAGCCTCTGTGCTGACACGATGGAATCTCCGGATAACTTGTTCTTCACTATTGGGATTGTGCTTGCAATTCTGGGGAATATTCTAGTCAATGTTGCTCTAAACATTCAAAGATATGCGCATAATCTTGTTGAGAAGCGCAATCGTCGGATAGACAGGGCTCCCAGCCAACAGGTGCGAAGACCAGTTGAAGTGACAAGAGAATCCTACAACTGGGATGGTAACGAGGAAGCCGAAGTAGGCAATGAAATCGATGACCAAATCGGCTACACGAGTGATGCCGAAGACAGTCATCACTCACCGATATCAGATGGTAGCACACGACGGCTCAGCTATTTAACTTCAAAGTGGTGGTGGCTCGGAGCAGTGATCATGACTATAGGGGAAACTGGAAACTTTGTAGCATATGGGTTTGCTCCTGCCTCAGTAGTATCGCCCTTAGGGGTTTTCGCTCTATTGTCAAACAGCATTGTAGCTCCAGTTTTCTTCCATGAACCCGCTAGTCGGCGCAAGCTTCTTGGAGTTGCAGTTGCCATCATTGGTATTCTTTTTATTACCCTTTCCGCTGAATCCCAGTCGAACCCTTCGAACTTAAACCCGCCTCTTGCATGGAGAACAATGTCAGGATTGAGCGAAATTGCCATGAATAATGCTGATTCCCCTTACGACCCTTACCATGCAATCATGAATGCTGTTGACCAGAATTCTTTCAAGGTATACTGTCTGACCACTGTGTCTATTGTTTTAATTGTTCTGGTCTCTGTGGATACGTCTGGAGATAAAGCAACTCAGATGCATTCACTTTTCGCTAATATCATTCTTGTCGCCATCTTTGGAGGCTACACTGCACTTTCTACTAAAGGCCTGTCTAGTCTTTTGAGTTTTGCATTTGCCACGGCATTTTCTCATACTGTTACTTATGTTCTCATGCTAGTGATTGTGCTCACCGCCATTTGTCAAGTCATCTTCCTAAATCGGGCCCTAAAACATTTTGACGCAACTTTGGTTGTGCCAGTGCATTTTGTATTATTCACTATTTCTGTTATCACTGGATCTGCTGTCATTTTCCATGACTTTGAAAACAGAAGTCCCGTTCAACTCACGAGCTTCTGCTTTGGCTGTGGCCTGACATTTATCGGGGTATGGCTTATCACATCCAACCCAAGTGATTCTTCGGATTCAAGATCAAGCAGAATTTCGCCCTCCCGTTCAACCTCTCTTGAGGATGACCCACTTAGAGCTTTAAATAAACCTCAAGTCAATGCGCGGGCTTCCCCACCAAGGTCTCCTCAACAGTCCAACTCAACATTGTACCATCATGATGATATTGGAAGTAATAACATAATACCACACTCTCAAGAATCTCCACTCCTGTTGAGTGAGTCAATGGATATCCAGAGAAGCTATCTCAACGATCACACAAACTGGGATCTAAGGCCTCGTAGCCAAAGCATTTCAGAAGAACTTACAGCAAACAACACCTCTATATTTTCCCTGCCTGCCACTGGTTCCGGAATAATTGGGACAATGCTGTCAACGAAACGAAGCTTATCACCTACTAGAAGAGACTCCAGTGGTTCGCATCGATCAACCACTACTCACAACAGGACGTGACATTATGTTGTCTCATAATACGATGACCCCGAGGCGAACAAGATGCTTTGAAACCATGGCTATTTGAGCTGGATTTTTTATCCCTATTAATACCTCTTTACATGCCGATAAACTGTAGATTATTCTTATTATTAATTCATAGTTGTCCAATCAAAATCGCGTCAACAGACTTTCCCTTTTGCAGTATACTTAACTTCCCGTCTCTAGCAGGTAGACATAGGAGTCCATTTGATCCCTTTAAGCTAGAGACATTACTACTGCGTTGAAAGCCTGTACTTCTTGCGACGATTTTGAAGCTATCGCCAACAATAACCTGATCGAGAAAGACACGATGGTACTCAGGTCGAGAATCAAGAGTAATGTCTTCAGCCAATTGAACTTTGATTCTCGGAAGTTGACAGTCTCTATCTGGATATCCAGCAAATTTGCGTAGTGCCGGAAGAACAAATAACAAACTGGTGACAATGGCAGACACTGGATTTCCTGGCAGTGCAAACAGAAGCTTTTTCTTGCCCTGTATCTGAATCGTAGCAAAGGTAGCAGGCTTACCGGGTTTCATTGCCACTCTACCAAAATGAATCACTCCATTTAGCAATTGTTCAACAGTGGACTTTATTAGATCCAGTTCTCCCATTGACACACCACCGGATGTTACCAGAACATCAATCTGCGAATCCTGAAATGCTGATAATATCTGTTGTTTAAGAGACCCTGCACTATCTCTTGCGATGCCAAGATCAACAATATTATTGAATCCCCATGCTTTAATAGTAGATTCAAGAGACGGTCTATTGCTATCGTAAATTTGGCCGAAGGATAAGGTGTCTGAATCCTTATCACCTGCAGATCGTGGAAGAGAAACCAATTCAGACCCTGTGGAAAGGATACCCACAATGGGCTTACGGTACACCTCAACAAACGCATTCCCAATCGACGCGAGAGCGCCAATCTCACCACCAGATGGAGTGACTACTGTGTCAGCAGCAAGAACAGTGGAACCAGCAGCAATGTCACTACCAGTTTGTCGGATGTTGTCACCATTCTCTACACCAACCGCAAGGATTTCTACTTCTTTCTCTTCGCCATCCTGTTCGTGAATTGATGAAACCCTCGTCTCCTCAACTGGAATTACCGCTGTGGCACCTTCAGGAACCGGGGCGCCTGTAGTTATTCGAGCAATTTGACCAGATTCAATGAAAGATTTATCTCCTGGGGCTGCGTGTGATATCACCACTACTGGGTAAGCTCCTGGGCCATCACTATGCAAAACTGCATATCCATCTACCATACTGGAGCGGAATGGAGGTACGTTCAGTCGAGCTGTCACTGGTTTCGCAATAATAGAGCCTACTAATTCATTATCGTAGACGTTTAATTGCGATATCGTGGGCTCAGGCACTTGTGACAATATCGTCTTAACTGCAACGTCAACAGGTGTCAAAGGGTATGGAGAGAGTCGAGCCCGAGAAGATACGGGCGAGTTGAGGTCATTTGAAACAAGTGAATGGAACTTTGGACCCAGGTGTTCCAGTTGATGTGCTCCATCTGGGCCAGCACGCGAGTGTGAATGAGAATGTGAGTGTGAGTGTGAGTGTGAGTGTGAATGTGAATGTGAGTGCGACGAAGTCTGTAAATTAGCGTGGTCCATCGACTGTGAGGTTCTACCAGGCTCTTCAATTATAGGCCCTTTCGCGTGTAGAGTTCTTGAGTCTTTACCTGATACCAAATCTAGAGTATGGGCTAGAATTGGCATGACCGCTGCTAGGTTTTCAACAGCAGCCTTGGGTTTCCCTGGAAGAGTGAGAACCAGTGATCCATTGGCAGTCACTCCAGCTACCGGCCTCGAAAGAGCAGCAAAGCTTGTGATTTCCAAAGAAGCCCTTAACATCGCGTGTACTAGCCCAGGCGCAGGCTTGGATATCAGCTTAGACACTGCTTCTGGAGTCACATCACGAGTTCCAAATCCTGTTCCTCCTGTAGTGATCACTAGCAAGCAATTACGATCTTTACTGGACGCAACGGCTCGTTGAATATCACGCTCATTGTCAGGCACAGTCTCAATTACTACCGATTCAATCACATCTCCATATCCCTCGAGGTACTCTCGAAGTGCGGGTCCTCCTTCATCAACTGATGCTTCAGACGCTACCGTATCAGACACCACCACTACCAGAGCTGAGTGCATTGTCATCCAAACGTGAAGATTAACCACTAAAATTATATTATCGCCACTGTCTTCGCGATTAGATATTGGATCTTGCAGTCAAAATTCCAGCTGTAATCCTACACAAGGGCCCACCCTTGCTCCTACTCTACTACAGCAGCTCAACTAGCCCCTCTGCTTGTTCTCTATGCACCGACGGCCCGTGGGGATGAGGATGGCCCTAGCTTCGTAGCGGTCGCGAGCGGTTGCCGTTGCCGTGTCGAGAGACACCGATCAGTACAGAGACAGTCATGGGCATAGTATAAAGCCAGAAATCATAATAGCATTGTGTAGACTTAGTGAGATCACAGAGCAATTCGACTTCAGACCCTTCCACGAACTACAGAGTAGGTTGGAGATACTAATTGCAAGTGGATTCAAGCTTTTTTAAACCTGTGACAGTCTCTAATCTGAGGGTTCAGGGGTGACCAGGTTAAGTGATTGCTACAGTCTACAACAAGGTCTGTCGTTGAGGCATATTAGCACGCCCATAAGACCCGCTCGAAAGACTGTGGGTGAATTTAGCCATACTGAACTTAACAGTGGAGTGGCTAGCTGAGTAACTTAAACTGTCAGTTAAGGTTTGTGAATCGGATAGGGTTACTATACATCTCTTATTACACAAGTTATCTACTGCCTACCACGAATAATTGTGGGGGCGGTTTGCTGGTAGAATCAAGCTTTTGTGTCCCACTTCAAGGGAATCAAGAGGCGCTTAATTAGGAAGAAGGGCATTAGGTTGTTTCCCTTTGAGTTTTGTATAAAATTCCGGGCAAACATTTAAATCGTCATGTCTGAATATCTTCCACCGCCTCCTCGGCTGTCACCATTAAGGACCTCGTTTGAATTCAAAGGTGATGGGGATTACGACCTTGATACTTCTCCTCAGAAGCGCCCGGAACGTTCTCAACAATCTGTGACTCCTCCCAAAACTGCTCCAGCTACTATGGGAGGAGGTCTGGGAGGAAGTCAAGCTGGATCTGGGCCCTCTCATTCATCGGCGTTTGGTCATGGTGCTGTCTCTAGTGCTCAGTATTCTGCCCCGACTAGTGCGCTTCTATCGTCTACGACAAGTAATAACAACACCACCTTTCTAGGAGCCAATTCGGGTAGTCAGTCAAATGTACGAACCAATGCTGGAGTCTGGGACCGTGCAAGCGTAAAGGAATGGCTGGAGTCCCTACGTCTTGGACATTACGTTAGTCTATTCGAGCAGCATCATATCTCAGGTGAAATTTTGCTAGAGTGTGATGACACTTCATTGAGAGAGATGGGTATTCGGAAGGTAGGGGATCGCCTCCGCTTAGAACAAGCATTGGAGAAACTTCGTCGTAGCCTATTTGAATCGGGGAGTGCCTCAGTCTCAATCCCTAATTCCACCACTGGAAATGTGAGGCAAGGGGTTCCAAAGTCACTTCAGCAATTAGACAAGGAATCAGTCTCGCCATTCCAGCATAACGCATCTACGGGAGGTGGAATCTACCCGTCTCAGCATACGTCAATTTCTCTGCAACCACCATTATCAGGAGGCCTATCACTTCCTGACGAAGGTTATTTCACGAAACGTCCAGTAGGATCTGGCCCACTTAACAAACAGGGTGACAATTACACCACTAATCAGAGCCAAAACTTTTACTCCGGCCAAAGACCTTCGAGTTCTACTCCTCGAGTCCAAACGGTAGTACCCAATTCCAGAGCTGACGCTCGGGACACGGTAAAGAACATAATGTCAATGGACATGGTTAAACAAAATACTGTCAAGTTCATCTATGGAATGGGACAGTCCAAGACTGTTAATATTTCAGGCTGCTATGCTGCTGATCAAATTAAACTACGAGCATTGAAAAAGATCAGTATTACAGACGTTTCTCCTGATAGCTGGACCGTGCATGTAGCCGATAATGAGCTTGGAGCTACTGCACGAAAGCTCAGTGATGACGAGCTTATTGCGATTTGTCAGTCTGCGGATCGTCAAGAGCGTAGGAGACTCATGTTGTGTGTAAATGGAACGACTCCATCACTAAAACAGATGTATAAATCCCAACAGATCTTGCGAGACTCCTTGTCAGGACATCGTTCGACTGCCTCGGGTGTTTCCAGTATTTCTCAAGGTTCATCTTCAGGTGGTAATATGGGAGCAAGTAGTGCTAATCGTAGCAATGGAGCAGGTACTGGTAATAGAGGGAGCCACATGGTGGAAGAATCAGATGATGATGATGATGAGGGCCATACAATTTTCCCGGATAACCCTCGTTCTGCGAGACAGTTGGATCGCCTATCTGGCCAGCGTCCTCCGAGTGAACTAATTTCGTCCAATCTAGCCCACTTTTTCCCCGAGGCTGCACCAAGAATTCTAGAGAAGACAGTGAGAAACTCCATTCGCTTCTCCAGACGCATGTCTCGTACCTCCAGGATGTCACGGTTAAGCAATAGATTCTCTATTGCGTCGTCATTGGCTTGGGCTGGAGCTGGTATCCCCGAAAGCTTTGAAGACATCCCTCCTGTTCCATCACTTCCTAATGGTATTGATGACGATTCGATTATTCCCCCTCCAGATTCTGATCTCACTTTAACGAGCAAGTCGTCTGATTCGACATCTAGTGTAGACATTTCAGGTCTAACTGCAGCGACAGCTTCGTCCCAGGTGAGTGATAACAATGAGACAGGTGCTGATACCACCGAACCTTCAACCACAAATCATGGAACTGGCAGTGATGACTCAGTTTTGGATCGTAGGGTATCTGAGAGAGTCGTGAGCTCCACATTCCTGCGTAAAAGCTTCGCTTCTTCTCAAGACAGTGCCGCCGATTTAGGTGCTCACACCCTTCAGCA
The DNA here is from genome assembly GCA_003705795.3 of Blastobotrys americanus. Lineage (NCBI taxonomy): Eukaryota > Fungi > Ascomycota > Dipodascomycetes > Dipodascales > Trichomonascaceae > Blastobotrys > Blastobotrys americanus. The sequence continues at coordinate 144,646 of PPJN03000021.1, read as the reverse complement.
AGTAGCTGGTGAGCCAGCAAATGATGAAGCGGATGACACTGAGTTCCTAAAGGAATTAGAACGGGAAGAATCAGGCCCCAGGACTTGGATTAGGGGTCGTCTTATCGGATCAGGATCGTTTGGAACAGTATACCTGGGTATGAACTCGTTCACAGGTGAACTGATGGCTGTCAAGCAAGTGGAACTTCCTTCGGACGACAGTGAGACTGCTCAGAGAAAAAAGAGCATGGTGGAAGCATTGCAAAGAGAAATGGAGATTTTAAGAGGATTACAGCACGAAAACATTGTTCAGTATTTAGGGACCAACTCTGAAGAGAATTTCTTGAATATCTTTTTAGAATATGTACCTGGTGGTTCAGTGGCGACATTATTAACAAGTTATGGTGAATTCAATGAATCGCTAATTCGAAATTTTGTTCGCCAGATCCTTCACGGGTTACAATACCTACACAATCAGAACATTATACATCGTGATATCAAAGGAGCGAATGTCTTGGTAGACAATAAGGGATGTATTAAAATCTCTGACTTTGGTATTTCAAAAAAGATAGAGACAAAGCTGCTTACCAATAACAGGGTTTCTCTTCAAGGGTCTGTATATTGGATGGCTCCCGAAGTGGTCAAGCAAACATCTTATACTATTAAAGCAGACATCTGGTCTCTTGGTTGTCTAATCATTGAAATGTTTTCGGGAAGCCACCCTTTCCCTGAATTCTCTCAGATGCAAGCGATCTTCAAGTTAGGAAACTCTGGGACACCTACTATTCCCTTGACCGCTACTGAAGATGCAAAAGACTTTCTGGGCCAGACATTTCAAGTGGACCATACGAAGCGGCCTACGGCAGGTGAGCTTCTGAAGCATTCATTCATGGATAGAATCATTGCATGATTATTATAGCTCTCTTCTCTGATGAAAGAAATTCACTGATAATATTTCGACACACGAGTCACGATCATGACAAACTCCCTACAGGAAGAGGGGTTTGATGAACTGTGTTTATATTTTAACCTTCCTTATGCTGAAGACTTTGGCGAACAAAAGTTATAGTCTTTTTACGATTTCCATATAATGATAATACGTGCTAGTACCGTAATATGACCAAATGGCAGCCATTAAACCTCCATAAGATCTCAATAAGATGCTAATTACACTTCTGAATGACCATCGGAGCTATTGTTAATATTAACCTCATCTCCGGCTCCTTCCACCAGCAGCTGGTGCGGGGGATTTTGATCATCTGGGTCTACGCCTACAACTATCTCCGGCGAGGGAGTATTCAGGTGCTCATCTCTGTCTACATCCATAGCATTCATACTAGCTGTATTCGTGGATACCTCTTCTTCCTTTCGCTGCTGTACTTCGCGAATCACCGTATGCTTATCTTTCGATAGAAACGATTTCAGTTTCTCGTTCAGCTGAATCGGACTATCGTTCAGGTTAATAGCGCGTTCACTAGCGTAAATTAGTATTACTTCTTGCCAGCTATACTCTTGTGAGCCGTCTTTAACTCGCTGCAACATCTCTTCCTCACTTGCGTGGGTAGCAATTGGTTCCCCAGTATCTCTATTAGTAGTGACTCTCCACCAGATGTTTTCTGGTGTTCCATTGTCGCTCTCAGAATCAATTTCAATAAGATCGGGCTCAGAGGAAGAGGAAAAGTTCTCTGGACATACGAAGTAGTACTCAGTTGGACTTATAACGGCACCACGAAGATGATAGGGTGAAAGCTCAGGGGGTTCAGTGCCAAAGATAGATACTACCTCCGGACCTGCTGGACCCTTGCCCAATTCACGTTCGAACTCTATCTGCTGGTTGATCTGGTGAGCCTTTTCGTTCAGTTCGAGCTTTAACTGTTCAAATGCCTTCCTAACTGCCGAAATTTCGGAATATGCATTTGATATCGCACCCATTTCTTCTTCAGGCTCACTCAGCTCTTCCATAACTTGATCTGGGTTGGAGTCTGATCTCTCTGATTCTTCAACCGGTAAGCTCACCGTCTTATTTGCTTTAGAATCAGCCAGCGTTCCCAGGTACTCTTCCGTGACCTCGAGTAGCCTCTGCGTATCTTTCCCCATAGTGGTAGACAGTTTAAATCTCTGGGACCTTAATTCTGCTAGCTCTTGTATCATCGCGTCGCAACGCTTGCGCAGCTTCTTTATAAATGGAACATAGTTTTCAAGATACCTTCCAGGATAAAACACCATTGGGGCTGAAATTCCTGCTCCAGAGTTTCCATCATCCCTCTTCAGGGTGATATGGATGATGTCACCGATATCTACCAGATATGTATCGCCGTCTGTGTCCGGGGGCCAGACCAATTCATCAATCACATCGTAAAGTGTTTTCTCGATATCAACAGTTACATCTGCTACCAGTTCTGCAAAGGTACGATCGCCTGCCTTCATGAAAAATGTGTGAGCAAACTCAGATTCCGGGCCCCAAAACATTTTAATATCTTCCAAAAACCTGCCTGGTGGGCTATCTGAGGACATGCCACCGCGGAGAGCTTCTCGAGAATCCATTAATGCACCTTCTGATATCAAGTTAGTAATGGTCGCCATCGCTCGTCTTGAATCACCATCCAAGTACGCGAACAGTCGTTGAGTCTCTACAAGTAACCTCTCGGGGGTCTGTGGATCAACATGATCACTGAAGCTATTAGCCATATCTACAATTCCATAATTCCACCATTTTGGATTGAAACCATAGTCTAGGATATTCTCAGGTTCCTGAAGAATGACTTTCCGAGCTAGTGGAATCTTATGAAGAATCGTGATTAAGGGAGCAATATATAGCATTTCAGGTGAAGACACAAGTAATGGAGGTGTTTGCTTGTCTCTCAAAGCAGGTATGGGCTGGAAACCAAAGTGAACCTCATATAATGGATCCTTAAATCCAGTTTGTCCCTGGGAGTTCGTATCACTGTCATTGTTAAACGGTACCATTCCCCATTGCTTAGAGTCATAATGATCTCTAGTTGCTACCCCAAACTGTGATTGCGAGGGGTTCCCATCGGAATGAAAGGGAGAATTACTGCTAGCATTAACATCTGAGTTGACCAACCCTGTAGCTTGTCTATCTGATCTATTCTCCAATTGAAAAGACTTGGCGGAGGAAACCTGTTGGAATGCTGTTTCGACTACTGGTGGATCATACTGGTGACCTGTTCATCATCTGTTAGCTACAGTCTCTAAATAAGATAACCATTTAACTCGCCAACCTTTCAATTGATCCCAAAAACATCATCTGATGTTGCTTTCCTTATCAAAAACTTACTGCTTGTTTCGTCCTCGCTTCCAGCATCATCCGGAATTATGGATTCTAGTTTATCTTCCGGTTGGGCCATTGTTTGGCCGGTGAAAATGAACTCAATCGCTTTGGAAACATCATAATTACAGTCCTTAAACAGTTAGTGATCCATTATCAAGTGTTCATTCAACAATCGCAATCACATCCCATCCTTACCCTCAGTACTGCCGCTGCATGGTCCCGGCTAAAGCCCATGTCCGCAAGCTGATTCACCGCATTTTCTTCGTTTTCCTTAGTTCTTTCTAACGCCTTTGTGAGTTCCCCACTATCTAGACCTTGCATCCCACAACTCTCAGCAACTGTTGAATCGAATCGAATCAACTCCAACTTATATGTATCTCTCTCGTACCTTCAGCTCATCAAGTTCGGTTCATTCATTATCTCAATCGCCGCGCCTCCTTCACCTAACCCTTAACCAGGAGTAAGGCGAAGTAGGAGCGAAGCGAAGAGGAGTGAGGCGAAGTAGGAGTAAAGCGAAGAGGAGTAAAGCGAAGAGGAGTAAAGCGAAGAGGAGTAAAGCGAAGAGGAGTAAAGCGAAGAGGAGTAAAGCGAAGAGGAGTAAAGCGAAGAGGAGTAAAGCGAAGAGGAGTAAACTGAAGAGAAGTAAACAAGAGTAGGAGCAAGGCGAGGTAGAAGTAATGCAAAGTAGAAGACTTCTAAGGCTGCATCTTCAGGGAGCTAAAAGTATAAGATGATTACGTTTTCCTGAATATGTAGATGGGAAGTAGATTAATACATTTCCTGTTGGGATTTTATTGACGTTAGAGTAGACCAAGTTTGGCTACAGCTTCATAAAAAGTCGCTGATGATAAAGCACCCATCCAATCGTATACAAGATTGCAGCGTAAGCAGTAAGAATGACCAACGTTTCGATTCGAGTGGTGTCCAGGGTTTGAATGTTAATGTTGATCAATCCAGTACTGGCATTCGCTAATAGGAAAATCAATAGCCCGTTAGCATTGATTGATTCAAATGAAATAGGAACCGTCCGGTCATAAGTCCAGTAGTCATGGTTTGCGAAACAAATCGCGTAAATAAGAGCAAAAAGTGCAAGATAGGCAGTATTATAAGAAATTGTCCACAACACATATGGTAGGTTAGCTATTCTTCGAGAAACCGAGATATGCGAGCTGGTGATGACGAAAAGTACCAAATGAATGAGAGATGACCCGGCTAGAACCGCCAACATTCTATAAATCGAGTCAGGTTTTGAGGAAACCGCCGATTTAGGTTGAGGGAATAGCACCCCTTTTGCACTAACTGCGGATGGCAGCACATAAAACCCTGTACTCTTGCCAGCAAGGTAAATGGATAGATACCCAAGCATCGAAAAGATTCCTTCCCTGTTCTGAGCAAGAAGGTTGTTTCGGGGGGCAGTAAGTATAAATGCTAATAGACTGGTGTTGTTTAAAACCAATTCGTAACCTCCAGCTATCACGATTGCGCAAATGGCAGTAGGGATCTTCGAAGTGATTGATTCAAAAATTGGATCAAGGAATTGTAGCAACCCCAATGTTATGAAGAAATTCCAATGCACGCCATATTCGGACACATGTTCGTGGTAATCCACAGACTTGACCGCTAACAACCTGAACAGTCCCAGAGCTAATAGAGCAGCTGACGTCCGCGAGGATCGAATGAATCGAGACAAAAAAGTACGTTGTACCCCGTTGTAAGTATCTTTTAGCAGTCCTCGAGATGATACCAGTCCCATAGAAAAAACAAATGACCCCACTCCCATATCCATTAGAGACGTCCCCCAAGTTTCGACCTTAGCAAACCGTCTAGGAAATTCTTGAAAGTCTACCGCCAGAATTGCAAGGCATGTAATGATCATCATAGCGCCCCTGTACCAGGTCAAATATGGCTTTTTATCCAAAAACTTTGGTTCCCCTTGGTCGGCTGGCGTCTTTGTATTTTTCAGCTTCCGGCGAGCACTTGGAGACTGCCCAATTAGCAGCACAGATACAACTGCTGGAGTTATCAAAAGCACATTGAGTAGTACAGGTGAAGACGAGTATATTGTTATCGAGAACAAGATTCCTAGCCAATTGAGTCCAAAATCCGTTACCAATGCTATAGCAGAATAGGGTTCAAAAAAATATCTGAACCGTGTTTGTAAAACAGCCCATAGAAAACAGCTAGACACTGCAACTATGGTCACAGCATACACCTCCAAAGTATCACCCCCAGCCAATCCTGACACAAATTGCTCATGACGTAGTTTATACGACATGGACTCCTTGATCTGAGCTTCCAGGTTCGTGTCGTCCATCGTAGCAGTCCGGGGAACTTCACGTGAGCTCCAATTTTTTTTCCCTCAATAACACCACTCTGTCCCACTCCACACAAAAAGTACCACCGATATATTGTGTTCTCTCAAAGCTATCATAAACCAATGGGCAGATCTGGAAAATATCGTTCGGTTTCTAGTATCGTTAACTGTGAGTCTGAAGAGTCCGCGAATGCTCAGGTATCTTAAAGTCTAATGTAACATCGTCTCTCACCTCACTATTCTTTCAATAATGTATGCTCTATTGTCACGGCGAATACTTCGGTTCGACTCCGGTAAGGCTCAACAATTCCCCAGTATATATACATTCCTCCAGGGCTGATTCAGCTATCAGATTATCATGATACATTAATTGATTAATGTCTATTCACAAAAATGTACATACATAGTCCTAATGGCAAAAAAAGCATCCAGAACTGTTAATGTGTTTATATTAAAAATGCAAAATGTTTGTTGTTTTTTCCTCTTCCTTTTTACCACGCAATTGTTAACCCTCCTACTGCTCATTTGGTGAGTCCGAGTGCTGAGCTTGACCCTTACGATCAAAAAAGGCGGTAGGCTGAACAGATCTGGTCAATTCGGCCTGAAAATTACCAGACCTCCATGGAAGTACCTTAGATGCGTACATTTGATCAATCTGCTCGAGAGTAAGTCCCTTAGTCTCATGGACTCCAAAGTAGACAAACACCATCGAGAACAAAAGACATCCAGAAAACACATAACCATATCGGAAGTGAATAGATCCAGCAATGAATGGAGTAAAGAAAGACAGAAGAAAGTTACCAACCCAGTTAGCACCAGTAGCGATACCCATCGACTTTGACTTGACTCGAAGAGGGTATAACTCAGAGGTCAGGACATAAGCAATTGGTGCCCAAGACACAGCAAATGAGAAGATGAAAAAGCATGACATGGCAATCATAGCACGACCAACGGACTGGTTCGCATTCACGCCATATTCGCCTGGGTAAAGAGCAGCAGTTCCAAGAGAGGCATAAATAATGAAGAAAACAAACATAGCAACTGCACCCCAGAACAGACACAGTCTTCTTCCAAACTTATCCACCGTGTAGAAAGACACAAAAGTCGAGGCAAAGTTAACTGCACCAAAAATCATTGAAGTAGCAAACGAATCCTCCATACCAATGGCCTTGAAAATTGTCGTACCATAGTAGAAAAAGTAGTTTGCACCACATAACTGCTGGAAAGCCTGAATTACCACTCCTACTAACAACCGGTATCCTAACCGAGGCTGACCAGTGAAAACCTCACCCCATCCAGACTTTCCAACCTCTCTCTCATGCTCAATTGAGGCAGTGATTTCATCCATGGTAACTTTAATCAATGGATCATCACGATCACGCTTGTTCACGTAACACATTGCCTGTAAAGCCTCCTCATATCTATCCTTAGACAGAAGGTATCTAGGGGATTCAGGCATAAACGTTACCCCAATCATCAAAAACAATGACCATGCAAAGCACAGACCAAGAGGAATTCTGTAAGCCCCGGAGTCAGAACGCTTGTGTGTACCATAACACACTCCATAACCAATGAAGATGCCAAGAGTGATGAACAATTGGAAAGACGCAACAAGAGTACCCCGAATCTCCTTAGGAGCAGTCTCCGACTGGAACATGGGGGCCACTACCGAAAGAGTTCCAATGCCAACCCCGCCAATAATACGACCTATAAAGTATTGGTACCATTTATCAATAGCAGTGATCTGAATTAGGCATCCAATGATATAGACAAGACATCCCCACATAATTCCCTTCTTACGCCCGTACGTATCCGCTACACGGCCGGAGGACAAAGACCCCATGGCCGCCCCGACGGAGAAGATACCAACGAACAGTCCCGATCTAACCTTCGAAAAGTAGTATTCTCCCTCGCTATTCTTCTGGCCAAATCGTTTCAAAAACTCCTCCATGTTAATGTATCCTGAAATCGTACCAGTATCATATCCAAACACAAATCCTCCCATAGCCAAGAAACAACAGAGGATGATGACAAGTGTATAATCAGACTTGGACTTTGCTTCAAACTTAACTGGTTGACCATCAGGTCCAATCACCACCTTAGAATTATCATTTCCTTCTTCATTCGTTCCTCCTTGATCGGTTTCCAATGGCTTTTCCTTTATCGACCCATCTCTAGAGTCATGTTGGTATGTATTGTCCTCGAGAGTAGACATTGTGTAGGTAATCAATCAATTATATGAACCACAAAACCTACTACAACCCTATATATACATGTATATATATGCAGTAAATATTAATTTATCCCAATCGTTGCAATTACGCTGATTTAACTTTTCACTCTTACAAACTACTAATCCTTCCCCCACAGGACTGGCCCCGATCTTTTATACACCCATCTGCCCATAAAAAAAAATTCCTGGCCCTTTTCTCAAAAAGAAATCAAAACCACTATTAACCCACAAAAAGGAATTCCCACACCCTTAATTCTCCCTCTGTCATCTCACCTCTCTCACTCATCTGGTTGTTGTGTCATCAGGAATCTTCTCCGTTTAGAAACTGTAAACTCTCGGACGAGACTTTTCCATCTTCGTTACTTTTTATGTACCTTTTCCCTACTTATCGTACAATCGATGCCTATCCGGTCATCAGGCTGCCCATATTCAGTAATAAAACCGCATCGGAAGCGGCAAGTTTCCGAAGAAGCCTGAAGCCCAGCTGCCAGGGAAGAAGGGAGGGAAGGAAGGAAGGGAAAAGGGCGAAAGGAAGAGTTGGGATAGAACGAATGCGAGCAATGACGTGGACAAAGAAATACAATGCAATACAATGAAATACGCAGTCAAAGAGGCAATGAATATTGGAAGTACCCAAATACCAAACATACTAAATGAAATAAGCTTGTAATTGATGCCTTAATTTGCCCTAATTATTTTCGTATCTAAAACGGCCCGATTTCTTCCTTGTCTACTCCAACACGCTTCATGGAGCTTAATTTTGATGTGGATTTAGTATGGTGACAGGGTAACGGTGAACCTTACTCAGGTTTGTGGGTGACACCTCCATTTTGGGCTAGAATTGAACCAGGTATCGACTCAAAAGGATCTAAGACCTGATGAGCGGATAAGCTCATACTCAAACCGAACCAAAGCTGCTAAGTGTCCTCCAGTTATAAGACGTGGATAGAGGTTCAGCCTGGCGGTCTAACCTGCTTTCATAATTACGATGACTTGATTACACTGATTGTTTCGCAGCTTTTTTGATCTCAAATTCGTGATTAGTCATGTTCCACTGTTGTTCGATCTCAAATACGTAATTAATCATGTACAAATGAACGTTCCATGCAAACCCGGAAGCCCAGAGGTTGGTGGATTAACTCAGCATCTACCCACATACATCATACATCATCCATAGGTCGATAGCCACACACTTTTTCACTCAGCAGCAAACAGTCAGAAACATGGTTGGATCCTCAAAATTTTAATACCGCTCATCTTATTGAACGTGTTCTGTATACTCTTAACATCCTAGATCGGTAAGTTCCCTAGCCTATTCAATAGTAAGTCCTTGTTCGGTAAGAATTCGGTAACCACATCTTCCGATTCGGAGATCTCTCGGCATCTACCCACACGGATCAATTCACTTGTACGGGATATCATCTCTATTTTCAGTAGATGCATGACCATGAGCTGTACACACCTGTTGTCACAAGTTTCTACCCCTACATGTTAAAACATCACGCGACAATTATTAAGCCAAGGTTTTTGTTTTTTTTCTCTACCACTCATCGCCTTAAAAAAACTCTTGATTGTTTAAGTTTTTTTCTTTCGGATATTTCTTTTTCCCTCACCCGTTATTATGCCCCGCCTTAGCAATGAAGCAACATCAACTACTAACAGCAAGTCGTACGATGCATGACATAACCTCTAGTATTCGTAAAACAAATTATAGAGTCGAATGCCGATATGCTTGGATGAGATGGTGATTGCTATCCCAGTGCTGTCATTAAGTGTGACGTCTCGGAAAGATCTGTTTAACAGAGTTCCGCTTCCTTCTTCCTCAAATGCAACTATATGCATAATTAATCCGACACTGAGATGATCTGATGCGAGGTTTTTCCGGATGGAGGGATCGAGCCTGAACAGGACTTGTTAGACGTACCATTTCTGCAGGAGATGTATCAGTCAACGGTTTTGTGAAAGTATATGGCCGGAGTCATTACTAGAAGAGACAAGGAACTGTTATTGAGGAGGCTGGAGAGGTTGTGGATGAGACTGGATGAGACTGGAGAGACTGGGGAGACTGTGGAGAGAATGGGAGGCTGTGGAGAGAATGGGAGGCTGTGGAGAGAATGGGAGGCTGCGGAGAGACTGGATGAGACTAAACGAGAAATTGGAGAGTCTGAAGATTACAGAAATTGACGAGGGCAAGAAAGTTCCAAAGAAATTGTTTGCTGTAGAAGGAGCTACCGTGTATTCTAACATCCCCCATGATCTAGGGATCTGCTTTGGGATTGGCCCTCGAGCATTCCTGGTCTTACTGTTCAGTAATACGAACCTTGAACCTGCTAAGGCATGCTTCTATATCAATAACTGTCCGGACTTGACCAAGTTCGACCTGCTGAAGCCAGTAAATATGAAATTGCTCCACTAGTTGTCGATGCAGATGGAATATGGATTTCCAAATTAATTGTCCAACTTGATCTTCAAGTTTCAATGTTTGTTCGGCTGAGTCTCCATCCCGTCCAAGTAAAAATGGTATGATCATATCCTGTTCCAAATCAGAGCCCTCGGTATGAACCTGAAGTATGGACGTTGTGACCATCCTCCTGATTAGTGGTAGTGCTTGACGAGATGCCCATGGATCTGTGAGCGTATCAATGATAAATTGGCTGAGATGAATCGACACTAATGCAAGTGGGTACCACGGTTTTGTGGTGTTTGCGGCGATGGAACCAGACTGTGTTAAGAGCTTTGCCGTCAGTTGAGCGTCAGACACACAAAGGTCCCGAAAGCAAAGCAAACCAAAGATACCGGTGGATCTGAAGTCCGTACATGGATTTGCCCCTTGAAATCCTAATTTGACCCAATTAATGTCCAGTTTAGTGGGGCCAGCCCCGGAGCGTTTAGATGGAAAAGAACCCAATTCGTTAGCATCCAGTCTGGGATTGAGTGAGTTTAAAAGTTCAGATAATTGAGATTCAACTGCAGCATTCCATTCAACTGTTGTGGAAGCGTGTTTTACAATTTGCTCCTGAGCGTCTTGTAATCCTCTCTTGATGACTACTGATAATAGTAGCTTACGGTATTGCCAGCCATAAGTGATATCAATCTTCTTAATTGAACATATTGATCGTGTTAACTCAATTGCGCTGAACCCTGAAGACCTTGTCATTTCAGCCAATGGCGCTTGTAGCTGACGGGACAAATCTAACTGAACAATGATATTCCATGATGTAGCCAATATTCCGGTACTATGCTTTGGATAGTCTTCAGTCTCTGTGTTCTCATTAACTTCAGTTTCTTTAGAACTCTCTTCTCCATCAATCTTTCGGCACAGACTTTCGATATGACTACGTGCAACAAATCCATGTTTGATCCACTTGAGCAAAATATATCCTCTAAATAATACCAACCATAATATATTAGTACCAATATTGGAATTATTGCTCTTTTTATAACTGACTTTAGAAATTCCCTCACTGTTACTTGGAGTTCGCAATAACAAGCACCACCATGCCACTCTGTCTACTACGTGGTCAGCCCATTTCTCCACCAATGCCGACATCGGAACTTTGTACTCAAACTACTATAGATATTTGGTCGCGAGTGCCTATAGATAGTTTATCGTCACTACCCCTACAATCTTTTATCTATCGTATCTTTATTAGCGCTAGCGTTTATTACATCGCAGATCAAGCTTTTGATTGTACCACGCGAAATCTGCCACCGGTTGTACCCGAGATCAGTCGGTCTTTAAGCTACCCCAGCCGCGTCATCAGGGTTGACAGAAACAGAATAAGGCGAAGTGGGTGAAAGAATTGGTTCAGGAAACAATAAAAAGATCAGGGTCAGTATATTAATTGGCAACAGCAACTTTCATCCACTTAGTTTTTTCAATCCACTGAGTCCTCCGTACTTCTCAATGCCTTTTCACTCGTTTTCTTTAACTAACCATGACTTCTAGCCAGTCTAGCGCCAGTCAGCCGTGCCTATCCTTGAAAAGAAAAAAAAATCCTTCTCATGTTTTGAGGTTGTTGACTCTTTTTTCATATCATAGTTGGAACTATATATGATAGGAGGTTTTGCACGAACTCAATTGAGATTTAGTGTTCGTCTTCCTAGACCATTCAAATTATTGGACCCTTTCACAAACGCAGGTCTTTCCAAATTTGGACTCTTTGGTGACTTACGAACTCTTACAACTAAGCCTCAATCAGGTTTGCCGATTGTGAACTCAGGATCTCTGAACGTCGCATCAACAATGTCGCAAGCTAATGATTTGTCACAAAAGCTAGCCAAGCTTGGAATCAAGGAAGAATCTGTGCCTATATTCCCTGGTTCGAACCCCATTCTAAACCCAACTGACCTGTTCCGATCCTATATCACTAAAGAACTTTCCCGAGTATCTGGAGTTTCAGAGGAATTGATCTATCCAGCTTTAGAATGGACCAATACTCCCGAGCGAGGAGACTTGGTTATCCCAGTGCCTCGTCTTCGAATTAAGGGCCAGAAGCCTATGGAGCTCGCTGAAGCATGGGCTAAGGATTTCAACAAGGGCGAATTTCTCAAAGAGGTATCCTCAAAAGGTCCATTTGTTCAATTCTTCTTTTCTCCTAAGCTTCTGTTTCGATTAGTCGGCAAAGATATCCTTACTAAACAGGGTGATTATGGAAAATCCGCTCATGGTAACGGCCAGCGAGTGGTAATTGAGTTTTCATCTCCTAATATCGCCAAACCTTTCCATGCTGGTCACTTGCGATCAACTATCATTGGTGGTTTCCTCAGCCACCTTCACGAAAATCTGGGGTTTGACGTGGTCAAACTCAACTATTTAGGGGACTGGGGAAAACAATTCGGGCTACTAGCGGTAGGTTTCAAACGTTACGGTTCTGAAGAACTGTTAGAGAAAGATCCAATTAACCATCTGTTTGAGGTGTATGTGAAGGTCAACAAGGATGTCGAAGCTGATAAGGAAGAGTCTCTCAAGCAAGGAGCCGAGAAAGCCACCTCCAAAACTGACGATGAGGCCCGTTCATACTTCCGAGCTATGGAAGATGGAGATGAAGAATCACTTTCCATGTGGCGCAAATTCCGTGAACTCTCAATTGAGCGTTACAAGAAGACATATGAACGTCTGAACATTAAATACGATCGCTACTCTGGGGAGTCCCAAGTTTCCAAGCAAACTATGTTGCGTGCAACTGAGATCTTCGAAGAAAAGGGTTTGGTTACTGAAGACCAAGGAGCTAAGCTTATCGATCTTTCCAAGTATAATAAGAAGCTTGGCAAAGCAATTGTCCAGAAGAAAGATGGAACTACTCTTTATTTAACCAGAGATGTTGGTGAGGCCATGGATCGATACGAAAAGTACAAATTCGACAAGATGATTTACGTCATTGCTTCCCAACAAGACCTGCATACCGCTCAATTTTTCAAGATTCTGGATCTGATGGGTTACGAATGGTCCAAACAACTTCAGCATATCAACTTTGGTATGGTTCAAGGAATGAGCACTAGAAAGGGTACTGTGGTTTTCCTCGATACTATCCTGCAAGAGACCAAAGATGCCATGCATGAGGTTATGAAGAAGAACGAGGCCAAATACGCTCAGATTGACAACCCTGAGGAAGTGGCTGATCTGGTGGGAATTGCTGCAGTTATGATCCAGGATATGCAATCTAAACGAATTAACAACTACACTTTTGACTGGAAACGAATGTTGTCGTTTGAAGGAGATACTGGTCCTTATTTGCAATATGCTCATTCTCGACTACGATCCATGGAGCGTAATGCCGCCGACAAGTTTTCTGTCAAGTATGAAGATCTGGCCGAAGCTGACTTCAACTTACTTACCGAGCCAATTGCTGAAGACCTTATTCGAATTCTTGCTCAGTACCCTGATGTACTGCTTAATGCTCTTCGAACAATGGAGCCTTCTACAGTTGTAACTTACCTGTTCAAACTCACACACGTTGTGTCTTCTTGTTATGATGTTCTGTGGGTCGCGGGCCAAGAGACCGAAATTGCCAAGGCTCGGTTAGCTCTCTACTGTTCTGCTCGACAAGTGCTCTTCAACGGTATGACTATTCTCGGTCTGACTCCTGTTAACCGAATGTGAATGCAAACACCCGAAGTGCTGATGCAGATGGCTAATCTGTCAGTCTCTTCTTGATGTGTGCAAGTATCACGAGTACTGTGGCTTGTATATTTCGAAGTAATTTAATGCAATTGACAGTCTTATCTAATCTTCAATTAACTCCCGTCATAGAGTAATTATAAATACGGGGAAGACAACGCACCTCTACCTAAATAGTCTGTAACGACTTTAAACCGGTTTTCACTATCATCTAATGACGCCATTAGTAGATCTGACCTTTCGCCTAGTTCCTCCTGTGCTCTGCGAACCGCAGCGATATCTTCCATAGTAGCCTGACACTTAGGGCATCGAGGAACGTCACCTTCAAAGACTTCATCTGAACCACCGTCTCCTCCCAGGCACCGTTCGTGGTAGGAATGCTTACAAGCAAAATGAACCACAGGGAGATCCAGTGGCAGGTTGCATGCCGAACAAAGTGTGTACTGATAAACAACTGGGTCATTCAGTAATTTTTGTATGTCTTGCTTCTTCGTCGAAGCCTCAGACTTGTACATTTCGGTTAGTTTGTTGTTGTTATCGATATCGGCACGCTCAGAGGTGATCAATTCCAGTAGATATTCACGAACATGACCAATTGTTGTAACTGAATTCGCACCAAGAGTTTTGATAACTTGAAGTGGTGCTAGGATGCGCTGTTTCTTAATGATGTCTAAAACCCTGTTGAACTCTTCACCTGCTTCTGCAAGTACAGACTCGGATGAAGTGAAAAATGACAATGCAAGAATGTAAAGCTCCTTCTCTCGATCTCCATACTGGTGTAAGACTTCAATGGCTCCTTTTACATCCCCAGATGCAGCACGAGACCGGAACAGATCCACTTCAAACCCATCCTGATCCTGACGAGCAATCATTTCTCCCTCAGAATACCCTGACATGTGAGATAACAAAAGCAGAGTGTTCTTGTCAATTTTATTTCGTGGGTCTGAGGCTAAATCACGAGCTCTGGACTGCCACCGCTCAGAATCATCCTTCGACTTGGCACCATTCGCCAAACTAAGATACATTTCGAATAGAGTGCTCAATAGATCGACTCTATCCTTCTCGTTGGCCTCAAGCTCGTCATAGCATTCTAGACATGCCTCAAGGAATATAATGAATTCATTCGGATGATCGAGAAAGGAAGAGAAGATCAGTCGAGGTTTTGGTGGCTGATAAGTACGGGTTATTGAAGCCTGCACAGGGCTGCTGCGACTGGATCTCTCAGATGCAGACGATGCTGCTGGTGTAGATCCAAAGTCATATTTGAAGCCATTCATTAGACCGATGCCCAAGCCATTCGACATGTAGTTCACAAACGCTCGATAGCTTTGAAGTACAGGGGTTGCATTATTAGACTCTTCGCCATCAGTTTTCTCATCACCATTAGAAGTCCTTAAATCTACGACTGGGGGTGCGTCCTTCGGAACATACTTGCCAGTGAACAGTTGGATCAGAATAGCAGTAGTTTCCATGGGGCATTGATCCAAGAGTTCACGAGAATGCTGTATTAAAACACGAAGCGCATCTGTTACACCCAATGTATGTATGTAATTTAGTGCGCCCTTGTAATCATGAAGATCGCGTAACCTAATTCGAACAGAATAGTCGCTATCGCCGCTAATTTCCGCCATGTAAGTTGCTAGCCTATAGTAACCTGCTTGACGGCATATTTTGATGGCAGTTTCAAAATCAAAGGTTTTGTCCTTCGACCCGCTCAAGATAAAGTCTTTGAGCTTGTCATTGTCCTTGAGCTTAGCATAACTATTCATCAGAAGCGTCGTATGTTCTTTTGTCGCTCGTCCCGAAGCATGTAACTCCTCAAGATATTTGGTAAGATTGCGAATATCATTCGATCCTCTATATTTCAGAATAACCTCGCTTGTCTGGCCCAGTTCAAGAGCATTAATATAATGGGGCAGAGCTTCGTCAGTGGATCCCTGTGAATACAAAAAATCTGCATAATCTCGCTCTATCTTTGTTTGAAGACTCTTGTCGTACCCCAGATTTGAAACCATTTGTATTGCAACGTCATAAAGATTGCGCTGGTTCAGGATATTCAACCGCACTCCCACAGCTTTTTCTTTATAAGAATAGAGCACACCATCCGTGCCCAAGGCATAAATAACATCTCCTAGTAAGAATAGTTCCTTGACTCCTTGAGGAATCTGACCATTGTATGCAACATATTTGTTGACGGTATCAATTATTAATAACCGCGTGAGAGAAGTGTCAATTAGATAATTAAGCGCGGTATTTCCAGACCCCGCCGAAGAACTACGATCCGAACTTGACGAAACAATTACTAGGTAGTGCTTGTACGACAGTATCAACTTCTTGGGTATATCGAAAACAAAGGATGTGTTTCTTCGAAGCACTGAGTAGTATGTGATTCCGGAATCCCTGGCTACTATGAGCTCCTTTCCATCTGGATCCATCGTACTACAACCCAATGCTGCTCCTTGAGACTTGTCAAGGACGACATCTGCCTTACCAGGGTTCCTTCCAGTAGTTGGGACCGTAAACACCTTGCCAACTGACACTACAAACAAGGTACAAGTGCCATCAGGATCTTGATGAAAATGAAGCCCAGTAATTGGTGTCTGACTATTGTATACCACTCGTTGACGAGATCCCCGATCATGTATTATATCTCCTCGTACAAGAATCACCGTGCCATCGGCAAAACCAAATCCAAGAATTGTATAGTCATGATTAACCGCAAATGCTGACAGAGGGAAGGTGTTACCTCCATTAGTCACTCGGACGGTTGTATGGCAGTGAGGTTCAATTTTTTGGTTGATCTTGTGCTCTCGTCTGTCTAAATTCCATAGATTCACTATCAATGGCTGACCTTGATTCTCAGATACTGTCAATAACAAATCCGATCCTTCTAAATAACTGAGGCGAACAATTGACCATCCTGGCTCCACAACACGGAATCTTTGAATATATTGCATCTGATCATTGAATTTGGTGACATACCCGCTTCCATTGGAGAAAAACACTGTCCCTTTGGGCCCAGGTGCTATAGTAGTCAACGTAGGATCTGAAAACAAGAGCTCATGCTCCCCAGACCCCGTTGTAGGGTCCCTGATTGGAGTCGCATCAAAGAAATTGAACTGTCTCCACTATGTAAATGTTAGCATCTAGCATGAAGTCTCCACGTAGAGAATGTATCAACCAATAGTTACTTACACTAGAGAGCGACATGAAGAAAGAATGAATTCAACCCGATGGACTTAAAAGTCCTTTATCTTTACCTTCACTCTCTTGGGCACCTTCTCCGCCACACTTTACCTCAATAATTATACTACTGTTTACTCAGGATTTACAACTCAATGGTTTGCCCTCTTCTCCTTTAATCCCCGGCAATCGCTCGCTCGTACGGCCTTACCACGATCTTATCGCAGCCGGGTAAGGAGCTAAGGAAGTGTGGCTGCTTATCGGCGAGATGTGATTGAGATAATGAAAAATTAAAAATCAAAAAAAAAAAAAAAAAAAAAAAAATTCTAGGAACAGATTAACAGAGGTTTGGATTGATAAAAGACCGAACGACCGAACCCTGCTGGTGCTGTCAAAAATATATATATATATATATTCAACGGCGAGACTATCAACGAGCTGGATTAACTAAGAGGTATAATTTCGGCTTCTGGAAATAAAAATGGGTAAAGCTAAAAAGACTCGCAAGTTTGCACAGGTAAAACGTATTATAAGCAATAAGGACCAACGATTAAAGCAAAATGAAGAAAAGGCAAAGCCTAAACAGAAGGATGAAGAACTAGTAAAAGAAGTGTAAGTTGTCACAAATTAATTGTGCTGTGTTTGAATTACTCGATAGCTGTTTGATCGAAGAATATTATTTACAAACATCCTTACTAACTATATTAGACCACAAGTGTCATCTTCACTTTTCTTCCAGTATAATGAGGCATTGAAACCACCCTACCAGGTACTGGTAGACACGAATTTTATAAACTTTAGCATACAGAAAAAGATCGATCTTGTTCGAGGAATGATGGATGCGTTGTACGCTCGATGTATTCCCATGATCACCGATTGTGTCATGGCAGAATTAGAAAAGCTTGGACCCAAATACCGAATAGCATTACGAATGGCTCGAGATCCACGGATGCAACGCTTGACTTGTACTCACAAGGGTACTTATGCTGATGATTGCATAGTTAATCGGATACTGCAACACAAGTGTTATATTGTAGCTACCAATGATGCCGATCTCAAGAGACGAATTCGAAAGGTTCCTGGCATTCCATTGATGAGTGTAGGAGGTCATTCCTATGTGATTGAACGACTACCAGATGTCTTTTAAATGGATCATATATTAAGCATCTTTTGGTTGGCACTGTTTTAATCATCTTACTTATGAGTGATCACAACAACAAATCAAGCCCTCGATTGATGTGGAATCGATCTTTTGTAATTGTAGGTCTTGATAATAACTTAACCTGACTTTCTAAGGTAATATATACATCCTCTCCTCTCTCTTTCCTACCATTATTCCTTCCTTTGGTTCATCCCTCTTGGTACGCCTCGGTCGTTTCTAACCCTCACTCAGCCGCGGGTTGTTATCTCAGCAATACGACGAGCCTGTTAATAAAGCTGACCAGACCAGGAATTGCCGAACTTCTATGCTCTCATGAGGGCCTGAACGTTGGTTTACAATGATAGCACTTCCGAGAAGATGGATACGATACTTTATTCAGATCACAGTGGCGAGCGTACTGCTTAGTGGGATGGTCATATTATGTGATATTTATCTAAATGTCTTTCCTACCTCCATCCAGTCGGCACTGTTAAATGATCAAAATCCGACTGCGGCAATTGTAGACATCAAGTATGTGTCATGTTTGTTGTCTTCACAATGTGATTCCCAGTTGGAAGGTGGATGGAAGAGAGTTCCAAAGGATATCTATCTTCGCACCACATGGGCCAAGCGAGGTTATATTGCATACAAGCTACATGGTGGTGGTGAAGATAATGGTGAAGACGAGGACAGAAACACGAGCTCAAACTTGGAACAGAGTAATCAGAAACCAGATCAAACCAAAAGGTCATCAGATCTGGCTACAGATAGTCAAAGCTTGGTAGTGTTAGATATTGCACTGGAGGAAACCGAAAAAAATGAGAAGGATGTGCCTATGCGAGTAGTGGAAGATGTAGTGAGAAGTTGGAGTATGATGAGTTCTAGAGAGATCAATAGCGCTGGTGTAGACCTAGATCTAGCCACTGACCGAGGGTGGGTGCGAAAAGGCGAGCTTTGGGTGAGATACGGTGTTTTTAACGCCAAATCTGCGGTGGTTAGCGTAGATGTGCTATATGGTGCTGACGCAGTAGAACCTCGGCCAGGATGGACACTTCTGCAAGGAATTATCTCTAGTGACGCATCAGTATCCTTACCGAGGCTGTCTGTTCGACGTGGACCTACATCTAAGACTGCCACTCCGAAATTGCGTGTAGCAGCTGACGGTAGGTTCAAAATTCTTCAGGCTTCTGACTTGCACCTCACCACCTTGTCTGGGAAATGTTTGGACCCTCATCTAGAACAGGATGAATCAGCCAAAGGTTGTGAAGCCAATTCGCGCACGCTAGATTTCTTTAAGAAGCTGTTGGACGATGAAAAGCCCAATCTGGTGGTGTTAAGTGGAGACTTTATCTATGGTGGTGACTCTCCTGACGCTCAGACGTCACTGTTCAAGGCTGTGGCTCCACTTATTCAGCGGGAGATTTCTTACGCAGTTGTATTTGGAAATCATGATGATGAAGGATCTTTGTCTCGACAAAGTCTGATGGAAATCATTGAACAGCTTCCATTTTCCTTATCCACAGCCGGTCCCAGTTCGATTCCTGGTGTCGGTAACTATGTGCTGCAAGTTGCTGAATCCAAGGGGGACAAGACTGCACTTGTAATATACTTTTTGGATAGTCATAAAAAGCACCCCAACCAAAAGGCCAACCCAGGTTATGATTGGATAAAGGAAGAACAACTGGAGTTTGTAACTGACAGTTATGTCCAACAGGTCAAGCCACATATCAAGAGCGCCGAATCCACAGTCTCAATGGCCTTTTTCCATATACCCATTCCAGAATACCGTAAACAATCGCACATTGTCGGCAGTCAGGTTGAGCCTGTATATGGACCTAACAAGAACTCTGGTGTTCGCGATGTTCTCCAAAAAGTTGGCGTTTCGGTGGTGTCTGTTGGGCATGATCATCTAAATGACTTTTGCAAATTTGATACTGCTAGTGAGGACGACAAATATGATGGTATGGATAATTTGTGGCTCTGCTATGGAGGAGGGTTTGGAGAAGGTGGTTATGCCAAATCGGGGGGATACATTCGAAGAGCTAGATTGTTCGAGATTGCCTACAATGGAAACGACAACACTGTAAAGACTTGGAAACGACTTCATGATCGAGATATGACGAAATTTGATGAACAAACTTTGGTAACGAATGGTTTTCCCATAGCATAAGTTTTATTTAATGGATACTGATGTATGCTTCTCCTGTTTCTATACTTTATAGCAGTCGTCCCTTCCAAATCACCTTTCCTATGTATCTCTGACCCCCACCAGCGTTTGGGGGTCTCTCTATCGATCCCGAACGGCTGATCTAACATTTGTCTAATATTTGCACCATCGCCCAGCTACGCAAGAAACAAACGCTTTCGACTGTGCCAGTAAGAGTTACAACTTACTGCAATTTTGGACAATCCGACTGTAACACGATTGAAGTTTGACCCTCTGATAGGCTATTCAGTCGATTTTCGTGTTCAACGCTAACTACTAATATTACACGATGCTAAAATGGCTGCTGCGGCTGCTGATCCAGCGGTGACCGCATACGAGGTAAGCATCTAATGAATGAATGATTAGAAAAAGCTCAAGTCATTCAGTGTTTAAGACTCGTACTGGACTAGTTTGCTTTATTGAGCATTGCACTAACAATTTTTCTTTTTAGGATTCTATGCGAATACCTGACACTCTTAAGGTAGCCGAATTAAAAAACGTGTTAAGGGACCTGGGACTGACGACTGGAGGACGGAAAGCAGAATTGGTGACCAGAATCAAACAGTATGTCCAGACATACTTTCGTAGAGGTGATTATGATTATATCAGAGTGATTCATCGAAAAATATTATCGACCGTGTTGTCAAGCTCGGTGGATGCCAGCCCTTCTTCTCGCGGACGACAGACACAGAATTCGGATCGCCGAAGCAATGGGACGGGCTTTGGTGGTAGCAACCTGAGAAATTCACAGACTGCTAATCATATTCACTCTCACTCTCATGTCAATCTCCATTCCCATCGTGCTGCCCCATATTCTGTCGCAGTTAACAACATTAACTCCTCTGATGGCTCGTCTATCAGTGGGTCGATATTTAGACCGAGCACAACCACTGCGGATCTTACCAAGATCCGATTTAAGGCTAGTCCTTTTTATGAAATAGTTGAGCCTCTGCACGACGGCGCAATCTTTTTAGGTGGCGCGCCAATAAACGAACGAATGCATTTAACAAAACGGTTTGCTCTAAATGCCAATCAAACTCATGCCATCATGACCCATAAATACAGAGTTAGTGTTTTCTCTACGCTTTATGATGAACTGATTGCACAGCGAATCTCTGAAGTAGCGTACCCCTCACAAGCAGTCATTAGATGCAATACGGAAATGGTACCGTATGGGCGAGGTGTCCGTAACAAACCTGGAACTGCCCATCCTGCTGATGCTACTAAGTTGGTCGAAAAAGGAATAAGTGAAGGAAAGCAGACCCATTCCATGGACTATATTGTAGCTCGTTCAAAAGATGCTTTTCTGCTAGGTGCATTTCTAACCGCACCCAGGTCTGAAGATCAGCTGGTTGCAACAATTCTAGCCAGAAAGCGATATCCGAAAGCCCACTCTGTGGACCTCCTCAAGTCAGAGAATGAAGACGATGACATCGAGGCCACTTCAACCGTTCATAGTTTACGAGATCCAGTCTCGTATACTAGGATTATCAATCCGATTCGTGCTTCAACCTGCCGGCACATTGATTGCTTCGATGCCGAAGTGTTTATTTCTTTGCAGGCCCAGGCAGAAACATGGGCGTGTACAGTTTGTAACAAGCCTGTTTCCTATGAGGATCTAGCAGTAGACGAATATGTGAAAGAGGTGTTGGATTCATCTCCAACTACCGAAGAATACCAGATCAACCCAGATGGATCATGGGTTTCCACTGAGATTAAAGGTGAAATTGATGATTCGGAGACTGATTCTGATGATGATTTGGACGCATTTAGACGTCGATCAAAGCCACAGGGTCAAGAGCGAACGAAGTCTAGCGATCCGCCCGTGGTTGTGTTGTTATCTGATTCTGAGGAAGAGACGGACCCCACAGACAGTGCTACTAATGGTACAGCAGCTATTGCTCAACCTGCTACTTATGAGCCCACGCGGGAAAATCCGACTACCATTATGCCTGGTCCGCGCTCATTATCTGCTACCGGTTCTTCTCTAAACCTTGAGCTTCCACCGTTAGTTTCTCAGAATGGTAGGCAGTCGTCAACATCCTTAACTCGGGGGACAGAGGATTCTCCTTTCGTCTCTCTTTCGTCTGGTGCTATTGGAGGTGGTATAGGAACATCTTCTCTTTTTAGTTTAGAATCGCAAGCATCTAACAGCAATGAGAATCCATCTAGTCAGAGACGAAACTCGCTGTTTGACACACCCGGACCTGTTGATACTGGATCAAGGCCAGATTTACTGGGAGGGGTCACTGCTAATGGATATTCTTCTCCTCCCGTAGAAAACTCAAGTGGAGCTGATTTTGAGAATGGTAGAATGTTCCACAGCCGGTTGGACCCTGGACAGAGTTCACTCTTCAGTTCTGTATTTGGAGGTACTGATAGTGTCACGAGTTTCTCCGCTGGGTCTAACAATGGTGGTAACAACAATGGTAGAGGGTTAGACAGTACTAGAAGCAATGACGACAGTAGCTTTCTGGGCCCATTCAGACCAGAACTTGCTGGTCGAAATTTGAGCAATGGTTTAAGATTAGGTAATCTAGGTTCCAGCTCATTGGGATTTGGAACCCAGGATTCTGAAGGTGCTGGTAGTAATACGCAGAGTTCTGCGAACGATGGAAACAGGGCTCTCTCTGGAGTAGGAGGAGGAATCAATTCTGGCCCAGGTATGAGTATAAGTACGGATCCACAGTCTGGTATCAGTACAAATGAGCGAGGCATGGGTTCCAATGGAACACTGCGCCCAGAGTTGGCTGCAGCAAACGATAGTGGTAGAAGAAACAGCCTACAGGAAAGCAATTCTAACGCTACACAGAACGGCCAGAGTCGTAACAGTAATAGACTAGGAATTGGCAGCTTTGAGTACGAGACTTTGCGAAATGGAGGGTTTGGAACAAGCACTCTCGGAATCAGTTCTCTCCTAGATCCAGGCTCCATGAATAGTGTAGGAGATAGAAACAATTCAGCTGTCACCTCCTCCGCTGCAGCTTCAGAAAGTGTATCTCGGCGCCCTAACTCTAACAGAGCCTGCACTGCCCCTGAACGTAACGATGGATGGTGGCCATCTATGGTGATGACTCCAGAGACAAGTGTAGCCCCGTCAAACAACCCCTCTGCTCGCGTTGCAGGGAACAAAGGTGGCGCCTCTGAGGTCATTGACCTTACCTTGAGTGATGATGATGATGACATGCCGCTGGCTAGACGACATTAAGTATTTATATTGCATTATGAAATGACTGATGAATGAAAGATGTGTATGAGTTTGTTTGTTTTACTCGTTTCTGCTATGTTGAGTGATTTGCGTGATTGAAACGATTGAAATCAATAATTGTGCCCGCTTGTATTTAATGGAATGCGATGATGACTGGTATTAAAAAGCACAGACTAGATTTCAAGGAATGAATGGAATTCTGGTAGGGGTTCTGGATTTATATTGCTGGTACCGGTCGCCAAAAAAGATCAAAAGATAGAATTCTTCATCTTTGATTCGAGAGTTGAAAAAGCGCCATAGAACTACAGCAAACCCGATGGTAGAAAGAGGATTGAGTAAAAATAATTGTAACCCCACAGCCCAATAAAAGAACCCGCAGTATGACGGATGTCGTGAAAAGCTATATATTCCAGTTTGTACCAATCTGTGTTCCTGATCCTTGGTTCGGGAGATCACATGAGAGAAGTTAGAGGCTGCATGTATCATAGCAATTGATCTAAGTGCCTGGCCACCAATTGCAAGGATCAATCCAATCGTGCTGACTACGGATCGCCATCCATCCTGTGCTCGGTGAGGGTTCATCCAAAATAACAGCACCGCTTCTGAAAAAGCGGTCGCATGAGCAATATTATACGCTCGTCCATTATTAAACAGAAAAGATCCTCGAGAAACCTTTTGATGATTGAATTGAGCAGTTACCCAGTATTCAAGAAAGTGAAATAACGCTAGCGCTGCAAGATAAACAGGCACCTGGTACACTTGAGGGCGTCTAATCACAATATATATCAGTGAGCTAGCAAATAATCCACCAAGTCCTGCCGAAATTAATGCTATTGACGCTTGTTCCTCTTCTTTTTCCACTATTTCTGACTTATCGCTACCAGCTCTAGCTGAAGTGGCATTGCTAGTGCTATCGACGTTAGTCTGATTCTTTCCATTAATATTACCATTGTCAGGCCGGTCAATTTCTTTCAATGAACCACCAAAACTAGAATCCATGATCCCTTGACCTGAATTGCGCTCAGTCATATCTTCTCACCGCACAACCCTCGGTTTCATAGCTTCATTCTCGTTCCAGATATTCCAGTATAATTATATACCCTCTGGTTGTCATCCCCACTCGCATGAGGCTGTCGCTTCACCGGTTCCTCATTTAGCTCGGACAATAACTCGACTGTATCTTACCCTGAGAGTGTGCAGGAAATCCAAGGCACGTAATCACATAACCGAAGAGAGGGGTAATCGTTACTGATACCTGGAGTGGTTGAAATTTAGAGTCTAAGATTGAACACTAGTTGCATAATGGCAGACCTGGCGGCACCAAAGATGGTGAACCAGTCTGCCCTGGATCTATTGTTAATAGAAGTAGTACCAACAGTAAAGAGTGTGCTATCAGATGGTGGTGTCGACGTGACGGAAGATGATCTGTTTTACAGAATAGAGGGTTATGGGTTTAAAGTAGGCCAGGGAGTTGCTGAATCATTTACACGAGAGCGTGCTCGGTTTACCGATCAGTTGGACGTTATGAAGTTCATTTGTAAAGAATTATGGTTGACTCTATTTAAAAAGCAGATTGATAACTTAAAGACTAACCATCGAGGAACTTATGTGCTGATAGACAACAATTTCCGGTATTGCCAAAGGATGTCGACGAGTTCCGCCAATTCAGCAAATACAATTAAGATGGCGACTCCATATATTTGGTTTCCTGTTGGAATAGTCCGGGGGGTGTTGGCGGGTCTGGGGATAGACGCAAATGTGTCGTTTGATTCAACCCAGCTTCCTGCGGTTTCATTTAATGTTAACACCTCATAATGGTGAAGGTAGACAAGACATTGCTGACCTCAAGCATACATTTCACATGCTGATGGTGATATTTAAACACCAAAATGGTAGATTGAAGTTGTAATTAATCATCATCACTATCATTAGGCACTTAGGAACCTACGTTTAATGGCTAGTCCGTGAAATCTAACTGTTTTTAATCATCAACAGACTCATTGGCATTCGGTTTACCCTTGGAAGCTGCCATCCTAAGGAGCTGACGCTCTTTAAACCAAGAAGGAACACTATCAACGTTCCAGGACACACTACCGGTGTCAAATGCTTCAATATGTAGTTCAATCAGTACACGTCCACTCTTGGAGCCCGCAAACCGTCTGTATTCATCAGAAATGCTGGCTAAATTCCACCCTTGTAACCGCCTAAGGCACCCAACTACTGTGCCTGTTCGATGTCTTCCCATTCCACAACATACTAGAATTGGATAAGATTCCTTCTTCATTATTACATTGAGTGCTGCAACTATTGAAGATTCAGTCAGTTGGTCCCATGGGTTAGCTCCTTCAGTCACCAATCCTAGATGTTGTAGCGCTATCTCATTATCGTCAACAAACTCCAGAAATTGATCTGATGGATCCTCCACCGCTAGCCAAACGATAGTTTTCAAATTCAGTTCTTTAAGAAACGGAAAGTTTATAGGTGATGGTTGGCCGCTGCGATATAATTGATATTCCACTGGTGCAAAATTCAGAGGCGGCACTATCCTATCTCCAGCTACCCGTCTCTTGATGGTTGTCATTGGAATATTATGTATTCCTCAAACGGCGGAGAGGAACTACGGGTTGGTATTAGCAATAAATCTCTCTCGATTCAGCGCAAGTCTCAAGTATCTCTGGACACAAACTATACTGAATACTATGAGGGAGATAGTACTCAGATATCCACGACGAACTCACGTTTCCTCAAAGTCGCCAATTCCTGATTGCTTCCTCAGCTCGTGGATCTGGTTAAAACTGGCTTAATTCATCCTGTCAGTCAATCCCATCACGTGGGCAGAAAGTGTAATACCGTACCACTGTCTCCTACCACTGTCATTATCGCGCGACCACGTAGGCTGGAAGAACAGCCCTACGCGCAAAGGCGCTAAAGAGCCGGAAGTTGGAAGCAGTAAATGTGGTTTAGAACTGACAGCGAGGGTGTTCAAAAGACTAGACCATACATATATGCGTAGATGTTAAACTCTACAGCAGGCATATTTGAAAGAGCTCTACTGGATTGAGCAACTACTTTGAGGGTTTGTACGATGGCAGTCAAGAAATCAGCAGTTAGTAAGAAATCTAATGAAGAGGGAGTAGCCAAGGCTACGTGGGAAGTATTTTGGGGGGTCCTTGAGAATTACTTTGACAACACCAGTACCAGGTTAAAGATAATCGATACGTTTCTGATCTTTTTGATGGTTATTGGGATACAACAATTTGTTTTCTGTTTAATTTTTGGCACTTTTGTAAGTTAAGAACTCATTCTGATGGGTCGGGGTGTGATGCTTCACTATTGTGGTTTTGATGATGTTGTTTTTAGTAAGCTTCTGTGGTCTAACTAACATTAGCCTTTTAATGGTTTTCTCGCAGGATTCTGTGCAGCAGTAGGTCAATTTGTTCTTACAGCTTGTCTGAGAATTCAGTCTCAACCTGCTAATCAATCTCAATTCCCTTCAGTGAGTCCTGAGAGAGCATTTGCAGATTTTACTTGTGGCTCCCTTATTCTTCATTTTATCGTTTATCACTTTATCAACTGATTTCAGTTGAGGTGACGAGATATCGGAGAAGCTAATTGGTACTCAGGCTACAAGGTGAGCTTAATTCTATTCCTAGTCTACCACAGGATATGACTCGACAGCACAAGTTGCAGGTTCATGACTGCTTTTGATACAACCCTGTGGCAAGACGTCAAAACTAGTCACAAAAGAATACATGGTACAATACTATGACACAAATAACATGGTACAATACTATAGTACAAGAAAAGATAAATTGTCAAGAATTAATAACAGGTCTAAAGAAAGACTAAAAAAATAAAAATAAAAATAATAAACGTAACGTAGGCAGGGCATAATACTCATCACAAGGATCTTTCATCTCATGTCTGCTTCATCCTTTCTAGTGGTAACAAGACATCAATTAATAGCAACAGCAGTTGAAACACATTCACACACTGTTACCAAAGTCATGAGATGGTGCAGCAAGTTCGCTTCTTTGACGACCCGGTATTTACGGTGCTTGGTCGTCGCAAGCCATCTGCACGTGGGTCAGGTAGCGACTTTTGGCGTCCTCCATTGACCGAAGGTACAGATGAAGCTGCAGGACGTCCAAAGTCTGGGTCTCCATTGCCACTTTTATTATATTCGCGAATCTCCCGTACCAATTGGTAAAACCCATCCTCGACGTTTATTCTTTGTTTGGCAGAGGTTTCTAAAAAGTGACAGTGGAATTGGTTAGCAAGAGCTTGTCCTTCTTCCACACTCACTTGTCTCTCGTTTTCTAGATCGCATTTGTTCCCTATAACTACCATAGGGAAGAAGTCTTTGTCCTTGACTCGTAAAATCTGTTGGTGAAATGCAATAATTTCCTCAAATGATGAACGTGAGTTAATGGAATATACAAGAAGAAAGCCTTCACCGGTGCGCATGTATTGTTCTCTCATAGCCGAGTATTCTTCTTGACCGGCGGTATCTAGAACATCTAATAAGGCAACCTGATCATCCACTACGCATTGTTTTCGGTATGAGTCTTCGATGGTAGGATCATATTCGTCCACGAAGTGGGATTGAATAAGTTGGATAGTAAGCGCAGACTTACCCACGCCTCCTCCTCCTACCACCACTAATTTATACTCTCTTAAGAACTGAGCCTAGCTGTTAATACCTCCTTCATACTATTATGAATCATCATCGTCTTTATAATCCCTTCAAACCCTTCACCACAGATTAAGCGTATACATACCATAATGTACCAAGAAAAAAAAAAAAAAGGGGAGGTCCAATTAGTTTGTTTTTACTGACAGAATTCTCTCCCGTGTTAGTCGAGAGCTATTCAACAATAAATTTTCCAGTGGTTAGAAGGGCCAACTCCCTGTTTGATCTATTCAATCTTCACCCCAATAGAATTTTGTCAACGCAAGATTCCTTCGATCCAATCAAACGTTTGGACCGTACTGTCTCGAGTGCAGAAATCAAATGAAAAATTAAGACAATCTTACAAAACTATCTACACAATATCACTGTTGCAAAACCGTGTAGCTCTAGTCCGTGTTAATGAAGATTACTCCGATCGTACACGTCTAACTAATTCTAGCAGTAGTGGTGCGTCTGTGTCAACTACGATCTCCACCCTGTTTCTTCTTCGAAATTACTGTTGATTGGGTAGTATGTCAACTCAAGTACAATCCACACCTGCCTCTCACCACGGCGATAAATCCCTTTACACAACCTTTAGCCCCTGACCTGCTTTTGAAGAGCTGACGCAAGAGTAGTTAAATTTTTTTTTTTTCGTTTTTTGTTTTTTTGTTTTCGGTGGACCGGCTGTTCCACGTTTTGCTTTTTCTTGGCCTTAGGTTGAAACCTGCCAGGTTTTGTAATATGAGCCGTTTGTAACCTCAAGCAGTAGGGGGCTAAGAGGTCGGTTAATCGGCAGGTGGAACCACAATCTTGCGGAGGAAAAGTCATGTCCAGCCTGATTGATCGATTGCAGCAAGCTTATTAACCACCAAGGCTACCTTAGCCTTAGTTAATAATGATATATTCTTGCGGTGAGACCGCGTCTGTCACTGTGACCTGTGCACCATTGCTAAAACACAATGCCCATATACGGGTAATTAATCGGATCCATGGGTGTATGATAAATGTCTAAGTAAACGCCCTCAGTGGTGATGGGTTCAATGGTAGGACAATGAGTATGAGACGAGATTGTTTCAGGAAAGAGCAAAAGTTTTGGAGTCCGATGTGCCCTAATCCAATTTGTGCAAACAGCAATCGCACTCTAGTTTGTTCTTGGAATTTGTACTCATGTCGATACATTCAGGGTTGAGAGCTACCGTTACCGGTCGGCGGCGCCTAGCCCAGCCGTTTGCTGCCATCGTTGACCGCCGTGGTTGACCGCCGTTAAAAGCCGATAAACCAAAGCGCTGGGTCAAAACCTAGAAGGAACGCTAAGGCACCGATCATGAACAGTACTGGTACAATATTACGGCCAATTGAATGAGGTAGAAAGCTACAGTCTCTTACTTTGATCTTTGTAGCAACGTCGTAGCCGTCAACCTTTAGACCCATTACACATTTTACGCCTGAGGTGCACCCGGATGTGTGGACGCAATCATCTGCACTGTCGTCTGTACAGATTTATACCATCGGCTGTACAATTCATTATCTAGCCTTTTGATTGCTCGGCTGTTTATTTCCTTGTGTGCTTATATTTATACTGGTAGTGTGATTTGCCTCGGTTATTGGATTTTTTTTTACCTTCAACTTCATATAACTAAGTTATCATGTTGTAGAAGCCTTTGCATTTTCTAATGCATATAATACATATACTACCGTCGCTAATACCCGGTCAGTTGAATTGGCTTAATAACTGCAGATAATGCAGCCCAATATCATGCTTCGGCCAATGTACTTATCTGTCTGTGTACAGCACCTCTCACCATGCGACAGCCAAAACGACATCCCACTAACATCAAAGATAGGGGGAATTTCAAGGCTGATACCACGAAACATCAGCTAATGAGTTTGTAAGGGAACAGATATTTCAAACTAGAGTGCCATTAAAGTCACAATACAAATATAAATAATAATATAAAACATGTTCATACTTGCCCCAAACTCACGCTGCCAATGGCTTAGCTGCCCTGCGAGCAGCAGAGTTGTGTCGGAATTGTTGAGCACAATCATCACAGAACCATTGTCCCTTAGGCGGTGCTGAAAGTCCAATGCATGATAGATGAAACCATTCATTCTTACAGTCCGGTCCATCACAGCCAACCATCTCTCCATACGACACCTGTTGGCAGTAGCAGTACACTGGCTCACCATCTTCTTCATCTTCGTTGGCCACAGCATCGCTATGGTTCCGGTTCTTCGTAGAAATGTCTAGTTTGGCATTCTGAGCCAATCCATATGCATTATCCTTACCTGCCCCTCTTCCTTCAAATCCAGCATTGTTATGGCCATAGTGATTGGGCTCAATATTATTGGTGTTACCGCGATTGCCTCCACGATTGGCCCCACCAGTGTTTCCACCACGTCGACGGCCACCACTAGGGGTTCCAGGACGAGGCACTGATGCTGCTGATGCTGTTGCTGATGCTGAGGAAATATTTCCACCCTCCTCGTCATCTTCTTGAGCATTCACTCGTCGTCGCTTAACTGAACCTGCTGCTCGGGCTCCTCCACGGCCCCGACTAGTACCACCTCGAGCACCCGCGCCCGCGCCGTTACCCCCAGACGAATTTCCAGGAGTCCCCGATCGTACCGGTAAATTGTCTGACCCACTCTTACCATCTCCTTGAGCCGACTGAGCTGCACGTTTCGCTGCAATTGCTTCTCTTCGGGATTCGCTACGAGTTGACGCAACTGTCCTTGTTTCCAGGAACTTCCGGCCTTGAACCTTAGCTAGATGATCGTCAGGACCTTTCTGAATGAGCTCAGGAATCTCATACTCAGCAATCTGCTTAAAGTCGTAATCAATCCTGGCAATGTGACGAGCAACAGCATCGGCTGCAACTCCTGCTACGTGCATCTTTTCTTCTTGTCCTGGCATTAGTTCGCGTATCAACCTACGAATCTCCGTCGCTAGCTCCTCCTTCTCTCGTGTCACTGCTTCATCTCCACTAGTCAGCGAAGGATATTCACAGAACTTCTTCATAAGATCGGATAGAACAGGCATGTGGGCAATGTATTTAGCCATGATCTCTCGAAGCAGAGTAAACTGACGTACAACCTCAGCTGGAAGAGCCTCCAGCGCATCAGACAGATCATTAATACCTGGATACAATCCTGGCTCAGCCATAACTTTCAGAATCTCTTGGTCACCTCTCGGCCCATCAACAGCCTGAGCTCTTCTCGAACTCATTTTCTTATCTAACAGATCCTCTAACCTCTGATAGAATATATAAAACACTTCAAACTATGGAAGATCACAAAATCCTTTGAATTCTATGCTTTCCTGTATCATTCGAAAAAAGCGGTTACCTACCAAAGTAGTGAGGCGTGCGGCTGCTGTACTTTCTTTTGATAGCGACCCATCGGATTGGATTTTCAATAGAATAAGGATTGAATTATATCTAATGAGTTCATTATCATAATAAATTAATTAAACATGTTAAGTCTTAGTATAGCATCCGAGTATACTGTTGAGTATTCTGACGGTGTTGTATCTGCCCCTTCTCCAGAATTTGCTGCTCATGTCGATATTGAGCTTGCTGTTTTCTTCTCTGGTAAGTGTCGGTGAAATCATTGAGTGTAGTCTCGATTTCGCCCGTAAATCTCTTAAAAGTAGAATCAGATCCCCTTTCCTTTACAAATGTGGCAGCAGACACCGCTCGAATAGTTTCAATCTGAACCCGGAACTTGGAAGATCTGGCCTTGATCACATTACGAGACGAGATGGTTGCCCTAATGGTAGCAGAATATGGGTCCTCGGTGATATTCGTAATCCCATACTTCTTCCATTCATGTAGAATATCGAGAATTGCAATACGCAGCCTATTAAGCGGCAAGGTCGAATATATGGTTCGAGATTCTTCAGTTCTCATCTTCTCAGTGTTACTGCTGAGAATCTTCATCAGCCAATTCTGCTTAGGTTCCACGGTTTGTAAATTAGGGGACTGTGGAACATTACGTGGAGTAGTCGTAGAGTTAACAAAGCCTCCTCCCTCGCCCATCGCAGGCGATGTAGGCTGTTTCCTGGTCAATCGACGGAAAAGAGAGGCTCCCTTTCCATCCTCCAGGGTACCAATTGCACCCTTTCTATCCATTGCGTATTCTCCGCTGGACGTTATCAGGATCGACTTTCCTCCGGAAACTTTTGCATTCGTATCCTTGACTCCAAGTGGACGTCTCTTAACCGATAATGGTTTAGGGATTCCTGCCTGGGCTGCATCGCCGGTACCAATAGTGAGATCATTGGCTGGCTGACGATGAGAATAAACAGATGCTCCGCCATTTTCATGACGAGTAGAAGGATCGGAAGAGAGAGAAGGAGTCTCATTGACTGAAAATGGAGACGCAGTTGGTTGTGCCTGAGCCCGCTGACTTCTAGTCTTGAAACTGTCAGTTTTTATCAGTCCCGAAATCTGTAATCGACTAGGCTCCTGGGAAGGACTGGCATTTCTCCTGAAAGGAGGAAGCTCTGGAAGTTTCAACTGTTTGTGAAAATCTTGATCCATCTCTCTCTTCTCACTGAACAGCTCAAAATCCTGTGCTGCCTTAGCTACAGGTTGCTTGGGACCCGCGCTATACATTCTCTCATTAACCTCCTCTTCGATTGCATCCGCAAATCTATCCTCCTCGAAGATCCGTGGCAATACGTAAGGTGCGGTATTGAGGTCTGGAGTAATAGGAGCTCCAGATGACTGGGTGGTGACCGACTCGGTTGTGGAAACTGTTGAATGAGTAGATACAACAGAGAATGGACGTGAACCAGGATCGAATATACTAGCGCGTCGTTCATTTCCCAATGAGAAAGCGCGACGGCTAGGTGGAGCCTCGAGCTGCGACCGAGAATCATTACTATTATTTTCGGTGGAGATGGTTGGATGCGGTGCAGAAACAACTCGCGCCTTTGGATCCTCATTATAGGTGCCGTTCCCTGGCAATACAGGGATCATCGTCTCAGCATTAGAGCTTCCAGCCGACTGGACAGATACTCGATTAGACTCATAGCCCTCTTGTGTTGGCACAAACGAAAACTCCTGAGGTGCAGCATCTCGCTTCCTCACTCGAATAGAGTTTTGCATAGTGTCCTGTATCGGTTCACCATAGGTATCCGCCTCATTTTGATGGCGCTGATGGTGCTGATGTGTCTTTACAACAGGCTTTTTGGCCTTTGACTGAACCGCAGGAAAAGAAACGTTGTGCTTATGACTCGAGGAGGCTGTGATAATAGAGCTTCTAGATCCATTACGAGCATGTCCCGAGTTCTTACGAGAATGCATTCGAGTGGTGATGCTCTGGCTGCTCCTTCTCCTATGATGAGCAGAATTGAGTGCTATCGATTGGCTGCTCCGTTTACGGTGCTGAGCAGAGTTTAGGGGAGCATTATGCGACGATGCCTGTGAGGAGTCATGGCGATGGTCATGACGATACTTGACTAGGAGGCAATAGAATGTCTTTTCAGAGTTCGGCTCAGGTGACATTAGTCTTTCAGCAATTTTGCTTTTATCCTCACCATGCCACAGAGTCTGCAGATTCTTCAAGATCTCCATATCAATATCCTCAACTCTCTTAATGGGTCGGAAAACATCTTTGGTTCCCGAGTTTACGATTCTACGCTGTTGTTCGGCAACCAATCTCCGCTGGGGGTATTTTCTCATCAATGGATGGTTCAAAATGTCTCTCATCTTAATGCGATGATCAGGATTGATTTGTAGCATGCGATGAATCAGATCCTTAGCCTCGATCGACAGGCTCTCAGGCATCTGATATTTGCCTGATTGAACCTTCATTAGTAATCTACGAATGTTTTCGTCATCGAATGGAAGATGACCAGTTAGTAGTGCAAACAAGATGATACCACATGACCAAATATCTGATGGTGCTCCATGGTAATTCTTGCCTGCTACGATTTCGGGCGAAGCATAATGAGGAGATCCACAAGATGTTTCCAACATTCGATCACTTGTTTCCAAAGCAGCCATTCCAAAATCTGCAATTTTAATGCTGCGATGCTTATCGAGAAGTAGATTTTCCGGCTTAAGATCACGGTGACAAATATTGAACTTATGACAGTAGTCTACGCCATTGATAATCTGTCGGAAATAATTTACTGCTTCTCTCTCTTCAAGTCTGCCTTTCCGAATTAGATAATCAAATAGCTCTCCACCTTCGATATATTCCAGAACCAGATATCTGTAAAGTTAGTACTTAATGATTTCATGATTCCCGTGATTAACTACCCAGATATATAATCATCTTCTGTTCTTTTCTGGTAGTCGCTTGATACTTACAACTCTCCTTTATTCTCCCAGACATCGTAAAGTGCCATCACATTAGGATGCTCGATTAGTTTCATGATGATGACCTCTCTCTCAATGCCGTAAGGTAGACCCTTGGTGTTGGTAGTATCACCATCAGTAGCAATTATGCTCTTGGGTACGATTTTGACAGCAGCTAGTTGACCCGTACTCGAATGCTTAGCGAGCCTGACTCTCCCTGAAGAGCCTCTTCCGAGGGTTCTTCCGAGTCTCCATGGCCCAATGTGAGTCTTCGATTTTTTGGATGCAGAATTATATGAATGAGTTGAGACTTGTGAAAGTCTGTTAGGATCATTAGCTCCAGTAGCAACCTGGGCCGCAGCCACTGCCGCAGACATTTAGTTCTCTTCCTTTCCAACACACACCTTTAGGAATCGTTGGTCCCCTTGTAACTAAAATCAGAGCAGTGAAAATTCTTGATTCTGACCTGCTAAAGATTCAGTTCGCCACCACTCTAGCTTGTGTACAGAAGCAAAGAGTAATAACTCGAATGTACCAAAATCTAAACTTTGTTTGATCTTAGGCACTCTGTCTGTACTGTGATTCCTCAGTTACTGACGTCGTCTTTTAATTTTTATTTTTTTTTTCGACGGATTCAATCAGCGATCAAGGTGACAGGTCGTGGATTGAAGGCTGTGAGAAGTTCCGAAGAATTTACCGTACTTCAAGGCGGGAACCACTACCGGTTGTTTTTTTAAAAAACCACAATGATAAACAATAACACTGAAGAAATAGAAGTTTAAAACAAGAATAGAACTGTAGACGGATAAGTGTCGCAAGCTTTAAGAATTTAACGAATGAGAAATAAAAGGAGCCCACGGAGCCAGGAACCTAAAAATAATAAAAAAATGCGTGCTGACCGTTGTACAAGGTTTCAGGAGCAAGAAATTTGATAACCCTGAGTGACTAACCAACAATAATTCGTCCAAACTAGCTAGGCTACCCAAAATTCCGTCTACTTCGTATCGTGTAAACTGCTAGCGATTATAATATATACGTTGTCTACAACAAAGGACCCTGCCCACGCGCTATACCGCGGAATGTAGCAAACGATGCACTACAGAGCTGCTGCTCACGTCGTGGTAATCTGTGTTCAAAGGAGTTCACATTATTCGCAGTGAGGAATGTGCATGTTTGGTAACTTCCATTTTCGGATACACGCGGCTCCATATTCTTCACAAGCTGTGGCATCCACGCATGTTTAACGGTGAGCTCTCAACAGACGAGTGGTCTCAACGTAACAATGGAGTGTCGGTGGGACAATGCAGGCAAACCCCGGTACAAGTTCACTAAGAAAGTCTGACATGATCTTTTCATTCTTTTGTTTCTTACGCTTCTTTTGCTACTCCTTTCTCTTCATTGTCAAGTCGTTTGGCTGCAGCCCTGTATCCCTATTTGCAAGGCGAACGAAAAGCCGCACTTCGCGTCTGAGCCAAACGCGCGTCGGGGACTGGTGAGCGGTAAATAGCGTGCATCGCATAGACATGGGCGCCTCAAGTTGGTGTGGTCAGAACGACTAAGACAAGCCCGACTAATGGGGATTTGAAAGACCAAATGAAGCAGGGATTCAATCTAGGCGGATCCAGACAAGGATTAGAACATAATTATATGATAATCAGGTACCCAAGTACTCAAACACGAGGCCGCTATTAGTAACTAAGTGGTTGAGCCTAGTTTGTGCCAATTGGGTAGGCGGCGGTTGGTCGGATTATGGCCCACCTGAATGGCTTCAACGTCACACAAGTACGGACAAAAGTTTTGCACCTGCTATGCACTCCAAAATGATTCGAAGTGAATTAGGTCTAGCTTGTAGGTGAAATCGTCCGCTATACTGTTTACAAAATGTTGGGTCTGACCCTATTGTATCCCACCCATCCCCCTCCCTGTTTTACTGTAACCACAGCAACTGGAATGCTTGAATCGACCATCCTTCCACTAGCCGCCACAGGTGCCGAAATTCCCTGGTGACGACAAGTTTTGTGTTCCACACTTGCCAAGCTTGGACCAGTTCATTAATGTACTGTCGTTCTACTAACCGTACAATGCCTTCAAATGCGCACTTCTAACGCATGGAATCATTGTGGAACCGCGTCCCGATCTCTTGGTCACTTTTGTTAGGTGGACGATCGTACAGTACAATCGTACAGTACAATTGTTGAGAATGCTGGTGGTTCGTCGATCAAGAAGTATCGATACAGGTACAAAATAATAATGTCCAATGATTGTCAGTTCTCTAAGTGTCCGATAGTGATGGCAATCACCGATGATTTGGTTACTATTATAAGATCGGAAATGTATTATGTGTATGAGAGCAAGATACCGTCAAGTTGGTTGGGAATCAAATTCCATAGCCTTGTGCGCCTATAACTTTAGAATGATACAATAGGTGGAACATGGTATTAGGCGGCGTACGTAAATAAGTATATCATGTAAATGGTTATATCATATATAGGTATACCATAAATAGGTATTTCATAAATAGGTATCTTGTAAATGGGCTCGTGGTAGTGTGCAGTGGACTTCCCGTCACTAGGCTTAGATTTTTTTGCATGTAGCGGTACTAAAACAATCGATTCAGTCGCATCGCAAAGAATGTGGTTATGCATTGTACCGCTGCAGTAGAAAATCTGCTTGGTCAACACCACCCAGACGGTCATCTGATAGTCTAATCCTAAGTTGATCACCATCAGATGACCATTTGGTTCCTCAATCTTCCAACTTGAATTCCTTCTTCACCTACTAGTCCTAGATGTTCATATTTCAATTGACAACCTTTCAGGCATCATCGCAGCAGTGTCGTATCCACGCTCTTGAAGCTGTCCACTGCTTCTAGGGCGGTAACTGTAGGTAAACGATTACTGCCCCCCCCTCTAGCTAAAACGCTGTACGCCCTCATTGCAGCTGCTGTACGTTCTGGTATCAGCTGTCGACCTATAAATCGATATCGTCATAGGCTGAGGTTAGCCTAGCAGGGTGTGCCCGGAATATAGGCACAAGAGCACAAGACAACCCACACCAAGGACATAAAGACCGGTCTTGTAAACTATTGGCTGGATAGATGAATTAGTATGAACATGGTCACATACAACTGCTCACCCAATCATCAATGCAGAATTATGAATGTGTACCTAGCAGTACCGTGGATCGTTTGCATTCCTATTAATGGCTCAGCAGCGGGGTGCGTGCGTGCGTACCTGATACACCTGCAGCCTAGTGGTGCGGATGGGTGGCTTGGGGCATAAAATGGGCCAAACACTACTTACACTACTAACATTGAGATGATCCTAACGTCCAAAGATAATATTGACAAATCCTTAGGCTGTTATAGTATATACTGTCTAGACATGATATATCTCCAACTCCTCTCATAGTCTATATCAACAAGCTCTTCACTACTACTGCTTCCCTCATATTACCCTCCCCCTTGCTTCCCTTAGTCCTGTAACGCCAGCCAAATATCGAAACACAATCCTGTCGCAGCCGTGCTCATTAAAGTTCAACTGGTGCTGGCTGGTTCCGTTAGGAGATTTATTTACTAAGGTCTTAGAGATCACGGAACAGTTGACTAAAGGCCATCGAAAAGGGTGTTTTGGTAGTGGTGCACTGACTGATAGCATCTTGAGCATTTACACTGTGGTTTAGGACAAAGAAAAAGTCTTAGTGCTTTGGAACTTAGTACTTAAACCTTGGACCGGTGGCTTTGGCTTGTAAAAGTTGTAGAAACGGTAGTGACTCGTGTACCACGATAGCGTGGTGACAACCCCAGATCTAACGATAGTACACACAGGATGTCTTCGTGGAATTTAGCAAAGAGTAAGTGAGAAGATGGACGTTTTTGAGCAACTTTAGTTTGTCAGATAGACAAGGGTGGTGGACGCGCGAATTAGTAATGAAGGGGTTATATGATGAAGCTTTTGAAGGTTCGAGAAATTCGATCACAACAAACGCACTAGTCAAATCAAATGTCTAAATCTGCCTTGCAATCCACAAATATATATAGTTATTGAGTGTTCTGTGATTTTATCTACCAGGCTACGGTAGTAAGGTCACAGATATGATTCAAGGGGTCAAATCCTTTTGTGTTATTTTGTGTTTTTTTTTTTATTTTTTGCGTTTCTGGTGGGTGGTGGGGACTTGTCCTTATTGATATGCATCAACTACTGGATAAAATACTAACAAACAGAACTAAAAGAGACCCATCTGTCTTCTGCATTCGGACCCAGAGGCTCCTCGGTGTCATCGGGTAACTCTGTATCTTCGTCTTCTGTGACTAAAGATGGTTATGAATCTTCCAGCCATTCAGACAGTTCAAATGGCACGTCACTAAATTTGCCATCCGTTGGAACAGGCAGAGCCCATCCTCAAAATGCAAACAACTCAGCCACTCCTGATAAGTCGTCATCGCGTTCTGCTCAGGGTGTCAATATAGCCCCGACTGCAAAGACTGGGCCTTCCGGTACGTTAGTACGTGGAACCATCCCTGATCTATCAGTTACCTCGCATGGAGACTCTTCATCTGATAGTCCCTATGGTGGTGGAACTTTCAGTGCTGGAGCTGGCTCAGTTACTCCCTCGCAAGGATATAATGGCAGGCCTAGCGGAGACCAACTTCGCACCGAGACCCAACAACCCATGACGAGGCGCTCGACCTCGTCAGTTAAGCCAGGATTACTGCATGTTCGCATTGATGGTGCATCAGGATTGTCACTTCCGCCATCCATTGCACAGCTCTCGCCTTCTACGGCCACTGGACAGAATGATGGAATCTCATCTTCACGCAAAGTGCAAGACTCTGTTGCACCTTCTCCATCTAACCATTCCGGGCCTACGTCAAGGCGTCCACCAGTGTACCTGGTGCTAGAATACGATAAGAATCAAGTTATTGTTGATGCAACATCAGGAACGGTCGACTCTCCGGAGTGGGACCAGTCTGCGGACTTTGATGTGTCTAGGGCTGATAATCTGACCCTTCAGATTTATACCAGAGTCCCAATCTCGTCCTCTTCCACTGCAGCTGCTATCGAGTCTTATTCGGAGTCAGCGAACTCTCCATTTAATTCCAATTCGGTTGTCAGTGGAGCCTCAAGTCCACAGAAGTCACTCAAGAAACCTAGCCGTCGGTATGAAGACATCTTCCTAGGGTCCTGTAAAATCACAGTCTCAGGTGCAAATCCTGGAATCGTGGCTGATGGCTGGCAGAGTCTTTCGTCGGGATCTGGTCGCATCAGGCTCACATTGAGTTACAAGCCAAATATTGACAAGCACCTTAACATCGAAGACTTTGACTTACTTAAGGTTGTGGGTAAAGGTTCGTTCGGAAAAGTGATGCAAGTCAAAAAACATGACACCCAGCGGATTTATGCCCTGAAGACCATTCGAAAGGCTCACATTATCTCAAGATCGGAAGTCAATCATACTCTTGCTGAGCGTACGGTGCTTGCCCAAATCAACAATCCATTCATTGTTCCATTGAAGTTCTCATTCCAGTCGCCTGAAAAGCTCTATCTAGTGCTGGCATTTGTCAATGGTGGTGAACTTTTCCATCATCTTCAAAGAGAGGGCAGATTCGACCTCAATCGATCAAGATTTTACACTGCCGAACTGCTTTGCGCATTGGAATGTCTTCATGAATATAATGTCATTTATCGGGACTTGAAGCCTGAAAACATTCTCTTAGATTATACAGGACATATTGCGCTTTGCGATTTTGGTCTGTGCAAGCTTGACATGAAGGACCAAGATAAAACAAACACATTTTGTGGTACCCCAGAGTACCTCGCCCCAGAATTGTTGCTAGGACAAGGATATACAAAGGTGGTCGATTGGTGGACCCTTGGAGTTCTATTTTATGAGATGCTTACCGGGTTACCTCCGTTTTATGACCAAGATACAAATGAAATGTATAGGAAAATCCTCCAAGAGCCATTAAGGTTCCCGGACGATATGGATCGCGAAGCTCGATCCCTACTACAAGGATTGTTAACTAGAGATCCAAAGAAACGATTGGGAATCAATGAAGCTGCAGATATTAAGGCCCATCCCTTTTTTGCGCAGATTGATTGGAAGCGATTGATGAACAAGAAATACGCCGCCCCATTTAAACCCCCAGTGGAAAGCGCGTTTGATACTTCAAACTTTGATGCAGAGTTTACCAATGAAGTCCCCACAGATTCTGTGGTTGATAAGGACTTTTATCTATCTGAATCAGTTCAGCAGCAATTCGGAGGTTGGACTTACACCAACAATGATTCCAAATTGGCGACTAGCGGAAGATGGTGATTTAGTAGTTTAAGGCACAGTTGGCAAGCCAATTTCGTATACGTGATTTTATTTTATTTGGTACATCTTTTAACTGCCAAGTTGTCACTTCTGCCTATATTTTGTGCCCTACGATGGATAAGGGCTTTGTATGAAATAACAATGTAGATTATTCTTCTGCCTGATTAGGGCCTTGATATTCAAGTAATGTAATGTCGTTCAAGCAAATGCTAATCGTACTGAAATACAAACCAAAGAATTCTATAGAGATCTTACGACTGTAACGACAACGATTGTGAATTCACAACCACCAAGATTTTTAGTGGGCAGTATGCACCAACAGGGCATTACGATTCTCGATCGAAAAAAATACAATGCTC
This sequence comes from Blastobotrys americanus, assembly GCA_003705795.3. Classification (NCBI taxonomy): domain Eukaryota; kingdom Fungi; phylum Ascomycota; class Dipodascomycetes; order Dipodascales; family Trichomonascaceae; genus Blastobotrys; species Blastobotrys americanus. The sequence continues at coordinate 103,306 of PPJN03000021.1, read as the reverse complement.
TTGTAAGCATTCTTGCAGACTAAATGGTATGTGCAACTCTAACAGAACTCAGGTATACCTGATAGAAGCGCTTCATTAATAAGCAAAAACGATGTACCTCTTTTCATCTTTTCATATCATGATCAGTCAATTAACTACATGCCGGAAACCAATGGTAATACTTTTAGTTTCGCTTGGAGCGGAAACGACGGTCGTCAGAGTGGTGAGCCGAAACGTGAACAACCGAAAGAGGGAGCTTGGAGAATCCAAGACCCTTAAGTAGGTCAGCGGTGTCAGAGTCAACCTCGAGCTGACCGTCTCGGGTGGAAAGGTCAAGAGCAGAAACCTCAGGAACGTACTGGTCTCGTCGTTCTCGCTCTTCTTCCTGAAGCTTGAAAGAGATTCCTCGGACGGGTCCCTTCTGAATACGCTTCATCAAGTGGGTAGCATATCCAGCAATCTTGTTACGTAGACGCTTGGAGGGAATGTAAGCGACCTCAGAAGCCAGACGCTTGTTGGTCTCGAAATCCAGAGTCAGCTTGGGGTAGTACCCCTCGATCATCTGCTTAGCAGCTCGCTTAACGGTCTTAGTTCTAACGCGACCCATGGTTACTGTGTGACGGTGTTGTACAAATAAATGAACCTAAACCCTGGTAAACCTTTGATGTCGAGTATGCCTTGACAAATTCCAGCGTCGGTCGTTGGCCAAACTTCCCAGTCTCATATGTTAGCTCCGCGTACAGTACAGTATAGATAGCAGTCACGGTATACCGCGGCTGATAACCAACCCTCACTTCGATCAATGGTTGATCGAATTGGTCTCTCACCTCCCACGTCGCTGAGGTAACCTACCATCATTCAGTTGTAATTCCACCAGATTCTCAAACGTTGCCTAAATAGCAATACCCTAACCCACTAGTACTCCGTCTTTGCCTTGGGCTCCCACCAAGTACTCTTAACAATAAGCCCGACGTCCCCCACTTTGCGGTTACTGGGTCACTTTCTCACGTTTGCTAGAGATTTTTGGTGTGTATAGTCCTAGAAGTTGTCGACAACCTAGGCAGCGCGTTCGTTTACTGGGCTGGGAGTATGTCACAGATGCAGGGTATATAACATGACAGTCATCCACCGCAAAAATGCTACCCAAGACCCTGAAAAGGCCGCTGAGCCTGGTGTAAAGTAAGTATATATATTCTGTCCTAGGATACTATGGTGGTGGAAGCGTGTTTCCCTCTCACACCACCGCCACCACCATCAGCGGCATTAGCGGCGTTGCACAACCATGATGTGGGCTGGGGATTCAGGCACCCACACTGAAATATGATGTGACTGGACGAAGATCTTGGGAAGTGGGAGTGTCGATGTTCAATTGAGGTGGTCAATTGATACTTAGGTTATAGATGGTTGCATGGTTGCATGCAGGAACTGTCTATATTTTGGTTCAAATGAAGTAATCAACTCAAGGTCATTGACATGATCATTGGGAGAAGTCGGAGTAAAGTCATGGGCAACGAAGTGTTTGGCATACCATTCTCCATTGTATTGTTGAGTGGTATCATCTGCCCACTTAAGAACCCTTTTTGGTTGCTTTCTGGTCTTTTATTCTGATTCTCTTTCTTATCTTGGTCGATCGCTTTGATTTGACCCACCAAAAGTAGATTTGCCACGCCTCAATGCTCTGAGTATTATCCCCCCTAGATTAGGTTACCGTCCACTTGGCATGAGCTTTTTGAGGTACATATCGGGTACTTCTCTTAGCTGATATCCAAGTAATTCATCAGTGGTGGTGGAACTTTCGAGAGATCGTTTGGCTGAAAGAAAGACTCCCACATCAACCCGTTGTATACTTTGTTTTTGCCTTGGTTGGTTATTCGTAAATGGTCATCACTAACAATTCTAGATTCCATTGTGACGTATGTTCCTGTGACTGTACCCATTTAGTTCGAATCCGTTGTGCAGAATGTCAGGATTATGACCTCTGTGTGCGGTGCTTCGCTGCTGGCTTCTCCTCAGGCACACACAAACCATGGCATGACTATATGATCATCGAACAACATGCATATCCAATTTTTGATTCTGACTGGGGCGCTGATGAGGAATTGTTACTCGTTGAAGGTGCTGAGAGTCAAGGATTAGGAAATTGGCAAGATATTGCTGACCACATTGGCGGTAGATCGAAAGATGAGGTTGAGTCCCATTACAAGTCGACTTATATCCAGTCTGCGTCTTATCCCTTACCCAATATGAAACGCAAGTTCGATATAAGTGCTGCGGAATTTTCAGAGAAGAAAAGGAAACGATTGGAAGAACGACAGAAAAAACTGGAAAATATGCCGCTACCTAAAGCGAAAGCCAGTGCATCCCAACCAGCATGTCACGAAGTACAAGGATTCATGCCTGGAAGGTTGGAGTTTGATTATGAATACGAAAATGACGCAGAAACAGTCGTTAAAGACATGGTGTTTGATCCTGATGATGCCCCCGCTGAGGTAGAACTCAAACTCACGGTTCTGGACATTTATAATTCCAGGCTCACGAGCCGTGCTGAGCGCAAACGTGCTATCTTTGAGCATCATCTCACCGAATACCGCAAAAATGCAGCAATTGACAAAAAACGCACAAAGGATGAACGTGATTTGATGAACAAAATCCGTCCATTTGCTCGGCTTATGACTGCCAAAGATTTCGATGATTTTTCGGACTGTATGATGACTGAATATCTTTGTAGGAAACGGATCGCAGAGCTTCAGGAATATAGGAAGAACGGTATCCGTACTGTCGCCCAAGCTGCCAAATATGAAAAGGATAAAATTGTACGCCTCAATACGCTGGCTCGTACGGGGTCGGCACCAGAATCATTATTACTGCCTTCGTCAAGGTTTCTGCAGCCGAACTCGGTTACCATTCCGGTGGTTGGCACCCAACCTGGAAATGAGCTTGTAGAAAGAGCAAATAAGGGATCTAAAGGAGACAAGTTGGAAAACGGTGAGGAGGAGTCTGATGCACCAGAACGGAGGTCGTGTATTGAGGATAGTGCAAAGTTATCACTAAAAAAACAGCAGCAACGCTACAAGACTACACCCAATCCATTAGATATCTCGGATGCTCCCGATGTGGAGCTGTTGAGCGCTGAAGAACAATACCTCTGTTCTCAACTCCGCATAATGCCCAAACCTTATCTGGCCATTAAAGAAACTTTATTCAGAGAATTGCTGAAGTCTGGAGGTGTTTTGAAGAAGCGCGCTGTTCGCGACTTGATTAAGATTGACGTTACGAAAGCCACACGAATTTATGAATTTTTTCAATCCCAGCGTTGGATTGCCAGTTGAGACAGATTTGAAGTGGAACTTCACTTCAGTAGACAAAACTTTCCTCTGTCATAATTGTATCCTAACAAAGTTATATGCATCAATCAAAAGTTTTTCAATCTATCGAGGCTCAACTTTGAAACTCAAATGTATACCGTGATAAGTACAATGGTATAGATGCCAATTGGATCCCATAAGTTCCGCTGTTGTCGTATAACTCGAATAGTGGAACCACTAAGAGCTTTGTGTTTTGAGGTATAGCCAGTACTTTGGCATCTGGTGAATGAACCAAATATACCTTCTTACACTCCTTTGGTCGTGTTATGTGAGGTGGAACAAATGGATAGAATGTAGAATTGTAGTTTGGCCGAAACCATTGAGCCACACAATCTCCAACCACCCAGTCAGAGCTGTCATTTTCAGCTCGATCTCTTGTGGGCTCATCCATTTCCATAATGGAGGCTTCATCGGGGGCAAACTCTGCCTTGAGTTTTTGTTTAAACTCCTCTATTTCAGGCTTAGTTGAGTCGATATAACTTCCCGGAAGAGCCAAGGAACTGGCGGATTGAAACACCATGATGTATGGATTCCCGTGATCATGACAAATTATAATACCCTCACAAGCTTTACGAATGTCTTCGTTTTCTAGGGTTTCTTTGGTAACTTCTGGTCTGAGCATATCACTTAAATTGTTTATTCGCTGGATCTTGTGGCATATTGTGTAGCTTTTAATTGGAAAGATTTTGATCCGAGGACTAAACTGATTGCTGAGTGTCTGCTCGAGTTCGGAATTAGACATTTTCATTGCAAATGTTATGAAGAGCTGATCTCGACTATAACAGCAATTGTTGCTTAATCTTTCGATCGTTGTTTGGTTCTGATCTGGGATACGCTTAACTTATCTCACACAGTAGGCGAGGTCATCATCGAAAAAAAGCTGGCAGCTGAGCTTTGTCAGAGAAAAGAAGCCAAGTATATAAAGTAAGTATTGGACACAAACAGTTAAGAAATTATACTTGAGCTTCATGACTGTGATTTAACTTTTCAGTTTGATTTTGGAAGTTTAACATTGCGGTCTGAAAAATGAAAGCAATTTGAAAATTTGAAAAATTAATAGTCAATGGATGCTAAATTTATTTGAAAGATCATTTTCTTGAGACCTTTTCTAGTACAAGCTTCAAATTGGGATCAATTGGTGGGGTTAGCTCGGGATCCAAGTATTTCTCAACACAAAGTTCCCTAAACAATTCCTTAACACGATGGGTTTTATCCTGTTTAAGAGCTTTATTGTATTTGGTGATGGTAAGCTTCAGCAGATCAGGGAACTTTGGATCATTATGCGCGGTGTGTCGAATAGGAAGTAAAATGTCAAGTATTTGAGCCTTGGAAGGATCTGTTGATTCAGTCTCTCGAAGATGAGAGATAACATGCTGACACAAGTGGAATCGATCAAGTTCTGTGAATTGGTCGAAAAGCTGTAAAAGCTTTGTAGATAGCTCTGACTTTTGCTTATCGTTGAGCTTACTGGTGTTAGAAACGGCAACATCATAGATGGCTAAAGCTATATCACCACGAAGAGCAGGATTGGTATCTGGGTTACCAAGTAAGGACATGTCAGCATCAGGAAGAGATTTCAGTTGGTCTGTGATGGAATCGGATATTTCAGGAAGTTTGATAGACCCCTGTGCCTCCTCGTCAACAGAACTATCATTTTCGGTAGTATTCTCGATGCCTGACTTGATTCCTAGTAGTCTTCTACGAGCAAGAATCTTGGATGCATAAATTAACTCGAGCTTGGCGTACTCCATCCACAATGAGAGAGAGTCTTGATTGAACCTTAAACCTTGTTGCATGATTGATCTTGCTGCTCTCATCGAAGCATTTTCTTCAGACTCATACTTTGCTGCTAGGATCCAAACCTGAGGCTTTGTAGGATGCAGCTGTAACATTTGAGTAAACACTTTGCTGATGACATGAATAGACTTGGAGCTCTTGGCATAGTCTAAATATTGCAACCACAAGCTTAAATCTCCTGAAAACTTCCTGGTTGCTCTATCGAAAATGAAAAGGATTCTACGAGGACCAGCATATTCTGATACCCCACCACCTTTGCCATTGGAAGTTTTAGGTGGCTTTATACGTTGTACTCGCTTCTTTCGTAGTCGTTCCACATTCATCTCATATTCTGCGTATCTAATATAATCTCGAACCTTCGTATGTCTACCGTTAATTCGATATTCGAAGTCAGTGCGACGCTTCATGATAATGGAAAGCTCATCTTTGGTAAAGAGCTTCTTTTGAGCAAGATCTTCAAGCTCCGGTACGCTTTGCTCAAGATAGAACCGTACTTTATCTGACATTTTATAACAGATAGAATTGGTATAATTATCTTGATTACAAGAATAAATAATTTTCTAATCACTGTTAATCTAGAGACTTGATCTGAAATTTTCTGGTGCGGCTGGCTGGCGGCGGCAGATTGAGAGGATGCGATTATTACGCACGATCAGATAACCATTGAAACTAATTGAAGGCAGCGGGGGAAGCACAGGTTAGTAAATCAATGAATAGGAAATGAAACGAATTTTTTCACTCGGTGCCTCTTATTTCTGTTATATTGTCTAGCTACTCAGTTTCAAGAGAATAACTACCAATTGAACCGTGTATACGTGCATCTGTGACCCAGCATTTCATCGTTACAAGGAAGCTGGGAAACAAATGAAGAGGGATCTAATATATATACGTAGATATATATTTAAACTCATAGCCAGCTGTAGTTCCTTGATTGACGGACGCTTCAATAAGCTCCACCAAGCTGAATGTTAGTATTAGATATTAAAACCCATCAATTATCAAATACACCAAATGGAGATTATGAGATAATTATTCACTGACACGTCCACCAAAAAGAGAACAATAACATGTACTTACCTGCTCATTGTGTACTTCGATGGTATCGTTATCAGCAATATCAAGCTGTGTGTTAGTATGATCATAGACATGCTACGCGTTATATAGTAGGTGTTATCAAAAAAAGCTAATAAACACACACACTAGTCCCGGGTTTCACTTACTGTCTCGGGTGTATCAGACTCTCCCACTCGCTCTCCATCATATAGGAATCGTAACGACTTCATGTCCTTACCAGTTCGCTTGGAGAACGCATCCATCACCTTTCGCAGAGCGGTGGTTCGCTTTATCTTGAAGAAGATTTCGGTCGAGTTATCGGTCACTCGAATATTGATGTGTTCGGTGGAGCCTTCAGGCTTAACATCGGGCTTTACTGATGCTTCTTCGGACATCCTAACGGTCGGAATTACAGCTAAAACCAAATAAAATCACAAGCTCGTTAGCTTTCTAATGCTTAAGGTTTTTGAAATTCAATTACCCTTCCGTCATACTACTAATGGTGTTCTTCAGCCGTGTGACAACAAACATCTCGGGCTAAACTGCCGGGTAACTATTTATGAAGCAACCGCCGTTGGGCATAATAAGGGACGACTGGATCAGATATGATGGGGATATATGAGCAGAAAGACGCTCGAGATGGTATAGAGTAGAAACTAAGGTTCTGGAAAAATTGTCTATAGTAAGAATCGACTGATCTTCTAGTAAGCACTTGATCAAAAATTGAGGTCTCTTATACGATCCCTAAATACAAGCCATAGTGTAGTACGAAATGGGTGACCGATAATATATTTCTACTTTTAAGGCCACTATTTCACGATTTGCCATCAATTGAAGAACTTGTCAAACTTCATCTGCAATCGAAGTCTCACAACGACAAGACTCTAGACTTTACATTATATACTCTTGTCATTAACCTTCTAACGGTCACGTTCGCATAGTCGAATCCCGAATACACGCTTCTACTGCGCATGTTCCTCGCTTCTGTACAACTTCACTGCAGATCTCACAGTACTGTCTGTGATACACAAGCGTTCTCCGACGGGTGGAGCTTATCGACCTGTCGTCTCAACATCTAATGACAAATGGAGTATGAATGATAGGATATTATCCCATAGACATGACCCCGGAAAAAAAAAGCTCCTATATCCGCGCGTCGTTGCTCATCTCTTAGCCACGGCTGTAGCGCTCCGGGGTTGCAAAATTCCTGTGTCCAATAATACTGAAAAATATCCGGAGTTTTAAAGGTCCGACAAGACAAGACCCCGCTCAACACTCAGCCGTCAAGGCAATGAATGAATGGGCTCCGAAAGGATCAACAGAAAGCCAATGAAGCGACAATTACACAATCAACAGATACAAATCAATACTAATAGGGCCAATAGGACGCCCCGGATACTTATATGCGGGTTAGTATAGTCACAATGCTGAGGGTGGTAGATTGTAGTTGATTCCGAATAGCCCTACGACAGCGACTGCAGAGGCACATCCTTAGATCGATGAAATATGGGGGTAGTCTTAGATCTGCGACTGCAGTTTAAACAAGCTCCTGTGGGGATGATACAGTACGGATGTTTACACCTCCGCTTGCCCCACAATGAGCACTCTCCAGGAATTGCGGGGCGGAAAAGAACATTTAGGAATTAAGGAATACCGTAGCATAGCGTCATAGCTTTCCTCGAAACAAAGTATAAAATAGTTGCAAACTATCTCTGTTATTACCTGATTAGAAAAATCTGATCGTTTGAACTAGAACAATTTATTGCACACCATACCAGTACTTCGACTAGTGCCATCACAATGTCCAACAATCTGTTTCTTAACGAGCATTCTCACAAGACACGTCCTCTCAGAGTTATAGTCATTGGAACTGGTCTCTCAGGAATTGCATTCCATTACCAGGCCAGTAAACTACAAGACTTAGACTGGGTCTTATACGAAAAGAATCCCGAAGTCACAGGAACGTGGTACGAGGCCACTTATCCCGGATGCTCATGTGACATTCCTTCGCATAGTTACTCCTTTTCCTGGAGAGGCAACCCTAACTGGTCACAACTTTATGTCAGTCAGAAAGAGATTTTTGAGTGGTTTCGAGGATTAGCGGAGGAATATGGTGTATATGAGAAGGCCAAGCTTCAGCATGAAGTTGTAGGAGCTAAATGGCTGGCCGAATCTAACCAATGGGAAGTCAAGGTGGAGAACCTAAAGACTGGCGAGACATTCCTAGACCATGGTGATGTGTTTCTTAACTGTGCGGGTGTTCTGAACCGCTGGAACCTACCCGAAATCAATGGCCTTAAAACGTTCAAGGGACCTGTCATTCACACCGCTAATTGGGATCACAGCGTTGATCTCAAGGGTAAGAGGGTAGCTGTGATCGGAGCTGGAGCGTCAGCAATTCAAGTGGTGCCTGCAGTGCATCCAGATGTAAGCCATCTAGTTTCGTTCAATCGATCCCCCAACTGGATTGCTGGTGAATTCGCTAGCGAGCTTGCTACGGAAGGGAGACTTACAAAGTACTCTGAACAGGAACGATCAAGGTTCAGAGACGATCCTGAATACTTTCTCAATTGGAGAAAGAAGGTCGAGCATACTGTTAACTCCATGTATGAAGCGTTCGTGAAAGACTCTAAGTTAAACAAGAAAGCTCAGGCCGAAGTTGAGAAACTTATGAGAGACAGACTCCATAATGACAAGGAATTGTGCGATAAACTTATCCCAACGTTCGATCTGGGGTGCAGACGCCTTACTCCAGGAAGCAATTATCTCGAGACTTTGATTAAAGACAATGTTGATGTGGTGACTGATCCAATAGAGGAGGTGGTCGAGTCAGGTGTTCGTACAAAAGATGGAACGTTCTATCCTCTCGATATTATCATTACTGCTACTGGATATGACACGTCATTTGTACCTTCATTCCCGTTGGTTGACCAAGATGGAAACGACCTTCGAGACCGCTGGATCAAGAATGGAGCCGAAGCATACCTGGGTGTGGCGGTTCCTCACCTACCTAACTACTTTATGACCACCGGACCAAATTCTCCATTTTCCAATGGATCCCTGGTGGCAGCTATCGAGGAGCAGATCAACTACACTATTCAGATGATAATGAAGATACAGACTGAACGCCTATCATTTGTGGTACCAAAGGAAGATGCCACTCAAGAGCTCAATGAAATGATAAGCGTTATGCATAGCCATCTCACCTTCACCTCTCATTGTTCAGCATGGTTCAAGAGGATTATTAATGGACATGCTAAGATCACTGGACCATGGCCGGGTTCTGGTCCTCATTATCGAGAGACCATTAAGACCCCCAGATTTGAAGATTATGACTATAAGTATGAAGTGATCGACGGCAAGCAGAATCGATTCCGGTACCTTGGAAATGGTTATTCTTATCGTGAAGCCAAAGGCATGCACCTAGGAGACTATGTCAGGGACGAGCTTGAAGAGAAGCGTATTGCCAAAGCTGCATCATCCGGTAAACACTCCTCTTGAACCAGTCAGTCTTATTGGGTACCCGGGGTGTAGCCGGGTGGGGGGCCACCCCCAGAATTCATAGCTATTAAACAAACTAAATTGAGTATTTCCAGTTACCTACCATTTATCTTTCTTCATTGCGACCTGTGTGTAAATCACTAACAAGCGCCTCCATGTGCGCATATGTCTCGTGATCTACAAGAATCGCATCTGTGGTTGTGCGGGGAAGCTCAAGCATCTTGGGCCATGTAAGGGTGAGAAGTTTGAACCACTTGCAAGTCAAACAGAGACCAAAGATGATAGAAACACGCTCAACAATCTCATGCGCCTTTTTGATGTAACTGAATAGACAAATAACAAGGCTTTCAAACCTTAACTGAACACCCCCTGCTTCGTACTCTCCCCCAGATAGCCCTGCCCTTTTTTTATACTACGCAGAAGATTGGCGCCCCTCTTCTTGTCCTTCGTTCTTGCCGTACCATCGACAGCTATCACTCCACTCCACACAACCCCGTCCGGAACGCAGGCCAGAATAGGGTGTTGTGCGTAAAATCTCAAAGGCGGCTCTAGGACGTGAAAAGACGACAGCGCGGGGGAAGACAGAAGGTATTAAGGTGGAAGTTGTGATTAGAACGAGACTAAGCGGAAGGACTATTGAGTGAGAGAACAGACAGTTGTCAGTGTTTGAGAGGAGCTAAGTTAAAGTGGTTTGATTGTGGTCCGGCTGTGACTTCGACTAAGGATTTACAGTATTGAGAGTCTCCTTAATAAAAGGTTGGCGGGGGGACGCCAATATACTACTACATACCTGAGGCCGAGTTGATATTTTTTTTTTAATTTGTGTGTGTGTGTGTGTTGATTCTTATTTTAATCTTGCTCTCCGGCTAGTTTGAGTCTCTTCTGTTAGAATATCAGCTTATCTAAACGCTTGATCTAGCTTTTGATTTTGCTTGTGCGAGTTTTCATCAACAACATAGAGAAAGTGAGTTGACGGTTTTTAGATTGATTCTGAACGAGAACCTCGCTGACATCCGCACAGTAGATTTTTTGGTGGTGGAATCCGGTTACAATTCGCTCAACCCCCGATCCTATTGGAGTGTTTGTCTTATTCTTCTATTGTCTGTTCGCCTCTTTACCATTTCATTAGAGCATCTTTTGATCCCATATCCATTGGAAAAATTCATATCTGACACTTACCTATATTAGGAGCAGTACTGGAACCAGTGTGGAGCTATTTGTCACCCTCAGAAGTGACGTTATCTTAATATAGAAAGAATCCTCCCTAGAAGCTTACTGAGATTCAACGCACTATTTCTACTTGAGAATTGGATTTTGCTTCCTTCGTTTTTATACACAACAAGCATAGCCATAATGACGGAACATCATCAGAATTCTCCTCTCCAGCCGAGTTATTCTGGCCAATCTCCGTATCTGGGGAGCCCAACGGACAGACAGGGCAATGCTTACGCATTTGCTCCAAGAAGATCATCTTTTGCCCCATCAGATTTTGTATCGCGTCCCCAGTTCGATGGGCCGACGCTTGGACGTAGGTCTTCTTTATGGAATTCCAGTGCCTCTATCGACAGTTCAGTAACAATGGATGAGCTCTCTATTCCATTACAAACCAAAAAGACTCATCGATCACTTAGTTTTTCCCATGGACAACGATTAGATTCTCAAAACCAGCAGGCTGGTTCTCATATGCTTGATTCGTTTTCTGAAGAGGATTCTCAGGCCACCACCCCAGTTAATAGCCAGATTGATGAACAACAGCTTTCTGAGCGACTGAATGCTGTCCGTATTAGGGAAAGTGCTGGCGAAAGTCCCAGAGAATCCAATTTTCTAGCCACAACACTGCCTCGAGGATCTCAACCTCAACAAATTGCAAATGCTCAAAATTCTCAGCATTCACCGGTGTTCCAATCTTCCCAAGCAAGCCATCGCGATCCAGGCCCGTTTTCACACCTCCCAATGGGCCAGGGTTTATGGTTTGGCCCTGGAGCTTCTCGAAGACACTCATATGCCGGTGAACATTTTCCTACTCCTGGAATTGCAACTGCTTCTCCAGCCGAGTCACTGGGTCAACAGCACCAGCAACAGCAGCAGCAGCAGCAACAACAACAACAACAACAACAACAACTTCAGCAGCCAAGTCGCTATGGATCTGTATCGGGACATACAAAGCCCCCTACTGCTATCAATGAAGTTGTAGACCGCTATTTCGGTAATGATCCATTTGGTAGAAGCAGCTTGATGTCACCCCCAACTTCTCCTGCTTCATTTTCAAAGTTGACGAATATCGAGTTGCCAGCGAGTCTGGAATCTATGATCTCGGTGCCTGGAAAGAAATTGTATTATGTTCAATTCAAGAGTGGCAGGACCGACGTCTTTTTTGTTGCAGATACTACTGCTCTTAATGTCGCAGTTGGTGAGTTGGTTATAGTCGATGCAGATAGGGGTCGTGATCTTGGCAAAGTGATAAAGGATAATATCACTCCACAAGAAGCAGCGTTGCTTAAGCTCCGTCGGCATCAGGAACAGCAGGCTATTCTACAACACAGTCCCGGCCCATCACCACAGGCAGCTAATTCTGCTAACTCTGGACCAACCCAGGGAGTTACAATGCCCAAACAGATTTTGCGATTTGCACAACCAAATGAAGTAAAGCAAATTCTGAATAAGTTAGAGGATGAAGAGAGGGCAATTCAAACTTGTCTTCAAAAAGTCGCAGAAAAGGGCCTGGAGATGAGTGTTCTAGACGCAGAGTATCAGTGGGACCGTCGAAAGCTCACGTTCTTTTACTCAGCTAACCATCGGATAGATTTCCGAGACTTGGTACGAGATTTATTCCGAATCTATAAAACAAGAATTTGGATGTGCGCAGTGAGTACTCGAGAAGGAGGAGGAGGGGTGCCACCTAGACAGGCACAACAACAGGCACCATCCCCATCTTCCCAACCATCTGATCATTCTAATTCAGTTCCAGCTGCATCATTAACAGGATCATCGATTATGGGAGGTTTACCAAATCCAGGATTACCGTTTACCAAACCTGGGACGGGATTTCCCGCTGCAGCATTCCATTCGACTCCAATGCCCCCAATGGTACCAGTAGGATATCTTGAAGGGATGCCTCCTATGTTTAGCACTGCTCCTCCGGGGTATATCGCGCCAATGGGTCAGCAGCAACCATTAGGAGCTACTACAGCAAGCCCTCAACAGCCCCCAAGGTATCAAGGACTTCCTCAAATTCAGCCAATTGGTGGTATGGGGTCAGGATTGACGAGCACTACGGGAGGAGTTGACTACTGGGGTCCTAATCTTAGTCCTACCAATTCTACTGGTATGGATCTAAGCGGGCAAACTCCAGGAGGATACGCTCCTCGGCAACAACAGCGACCCACTGGAGAAGCAGTACAAGGAATGCTTGATGCAGCTTATAGTCAGACTACCACTGCTCCGTCCAGTCTTAGAACAAATCAGCAATATTTTTACTATTAGACGACAGGCGACTATGATATTTGGTAGGACACTGCAAGATAGGTGTGACGTCACTTTGCTCTCCATAGTATTTACAAGCTAGAGGTCCAATTGTGTTGTAGCTACCACTACATGGGCACATAAAGTCAACCTTTATTTTATTTATTTATTTCTGGGATCATTGTCATGGAGACAGTTTGTAAGTTGCATTCATTTTTAGATAGCACCTGTAGAAATTAGTCCATAGAAAAAGAATCAAACTGTCACACTAGTCAAATTCTGCAGTCACTGCACTGCTGCCAGCTGGCCAACTACTGCCTCTGCTACTAGCTATATTGATGATATCCCTTGAAACCCAAACTGATCACTTTCGCGTACCCCCTTTCCTCCAAAATCCTACGATCCTGCCCTCTTCATCTCTCCCTCTCGACTCCCAAGCCTTTCTCCTTCACTGCCGACCTTTAATTCTGCGTGCCTATGCACCCTCTGGACTTAACTGCAAGTCGTGGAGTCGCACAGTCGCGCTTTTGGCGGGTTGGGTGCGCGCGTATATTCTCCTGTACTTCATCAGCCACGCGTTAGCAGCAAAGCGGGCAACCGTTTATGAACATTCCACAGGCAATATAATACAAACAAACAATCAGACGTGACGGGAGGTGGTGATATTCTGACGAACTATATTGAAGAACCTGAGTGGATTGAAGTCCTAGAGGGTGGTTTGCCAGTCAGACAGTTGAGCATTAACTGAAGCATTGGGTACCTAGTGTTTGAATACTGACTTACACCAGGATTTAACTAGGCTGAGTGCTATTTGGTTAAGGCGCTGCATTTCAGTTTATATTCTATTTCATTATACCATCCATTCCGGAGGAGGAAACTCTTGTTTATCCTTCAGGCACTTTTGATTATTCTTCTGACTTACCTTCTAGTTGCTACGGGGTAATATTTGTATCATTTTGACCATTTGGATCGTTTGGACCATTCGGGTTTTGGTCTTGTTGAGTTGAGCCCCAATGTTGACGACACCTTCTATTGGTGACGACCGCTATGCGTTCATCTCCCATTCTCCAGATACTTATTCAAAGACTGAGCCAACTATTGATAATGCTCAGCTTGCGCGTCGGAAACGACGTCGAACCTCTGCTAATGAATTAGCGGTATTGGAGTCTGAATTTGTTATTTGCCAAAAGCCTAGTAAGGAGAAAAGACGAGCAATTGCTGACCGGGTTTCCATGACTGACAAGGCGGTTCAGATATGGTTTCAGAACCGGCGTCAGTCGGTTCGAAAGGCCGCGTTGAAATCTGGATCTGAAAATGACCAACCATTGTCGACAGAATCACTGTCCGCATCTCGATCGTCCTCATATTCATCCGGTGGCTCCTCTTCTATCTCAAATCCACATATAGGATTATCGAGATCAAAGTCGATTTCTGATATTGATTCCAAGAGGCCATCATCTTCCTTGGAACCATTTGAGACTGGGTTAGGATCGATTCCTACGTCTACTAGCACTACTCCGACCTTGTCTCGTTCAAGCTCAGTTTCTTCATCAGCAGCTTATATGAAAAGTCACCACATGACAATCTCAAGACCAAAATCTACACCACCTACAGTAGTAGTACCAGGTCAACACAAATCTTATCGTCCGCGACAACCATCACTTCAGAGAATTCCACTCGGGGCTTCTGCTAATACTCGGGATGGCTTGCACTCACGATTGTCATCGTCAATTGGTGGAACTCCGGTAAGACTATGCATGTCCGACGATGGTAGAGCAACTGTTGTCGAGCAGCAAGCTTCGATCGCGACCGCGGTCACTCGATCGCCGCTGACGCCGCTGACGGATTCTCATCTCAACTCTAGAAGTGGCAGACGTCATTCTGTTGGCCTTGGAAAGAAAGCACGACTCGCAGCTGAGGTGCTAAGCAAGTCTATGCAGAACAAGGATCTCACTAGCAATCAGTTCACCCCATTGACCCCTAACAGTGATCGTAAGCTCTCAACCGGCCCTCGATCACGATCATTCAGAATGAATGCCTCTCCGACCAAAAAAGTTAATGTATTGAACCCTCTATCTCCGGCTACTGCAGAACGAGAAAAGGAATGCATTTCGAACCTTCTCTCTCTAAGGTCTGGGGCTTGGAATTAATACCAAATCAAAGGACTGTTATTTACTATTTGAGGCTGGGAGTTGACTCAGTTGCAAACCTGGTCTCAATTCAACTACTCTAATTCTGTTTGTTTTTACGATTTCTAATGCATGCTTCTTTCTCTCTTTAGCTACTAAGCCACAGGGAATTTCCTGCTTCTCATTCATTCATCGTCAGTAAATTATGTATGTACAACTAAGCATCTTATAAAAATGACATTCCTCTCAACTATCTGTAGCCAAATGCTGACTGAGTTCAGCCATGGGTTTAGGGGAGATGTTCTTCACAGGACTTCTGCGACCAAACTGGATTGCTAGCCATTGCAGAGCACTAGCTTCAATAATCACTCTAGATGCCTTCAGAATATCTCGCACCTCCACTCCTTCTTTTGAAATAATTTCAACCTTCTTACCATATCTGTCCTTAGTAGCTTCATGAAGATTCTCTCGAAACTCATCTACAATTACTGCGATATTCCTTCCCTTCAGCCCATGCTTTTCCATGAATTCGTTCCCAGCTTGAGGATGAGTCGTAACAAACTCAGCATCACCATCAATGACAAAAAGGCGCCCTTCTTTATATTGGTGAGATAATGCAGTTCTCATGGCAAGCGAATATACTTGAAATGGAAGGTCAGTCGAATAGTCATGTCCAGCTGGCCGACCAAATGCTCTACCACCATCATGTCTAATCGGAGATCCTCGGTCACCAACTCGGGCACGACCGGTACCCTTTTGCTGGTGGAGCTTTCTCCCCGAATAGCCCATATCAGCACGACTCTTGATTTCATGGGATCCAACTCTGGCCGCATCTCGTTCAAACACAACCGCTTGCCATAGTACATCTCTTCGAACTGGCAATCCTAAAATATCTGCTGCTACCGGTTGGAACCTCACAGGTTCTAAAGAAGGAAATGCTCTATATGATGCAAGCACATAGGACGGTGGTCGACCATAGTGCAATTTTAAAGGCTTCGTCGCCGTATTTTCTGCAACTGTGCTCGCAAATCTTGCAAGCCTTCTTATACCAAGACTCATCTTGTTGTTTTTGACCTTTAGCTAAACTTAGCCTATTAAACAAGCCTGTTGTGGATTAATTTCAGTAACCACCGGTGAATTTTTCACTTCTTTCAACCATAGTGCGGCGCTAGCGTCATCCTGAGACATGCTGATGATGGGCCAACAAGAATTATCAGTTGGAAGGACAAATAAGTAGATGGTAAGATGAAAGCAATTCTTGATATAGAATAGAATCGTATACAAGACTACTACAATACAAAACACCACAGTAATATGGAGGGATTCCGTTTACGGTCAAATATAAGAGAAACAAAAACGATTTAAATAACATAACGAAATTCAGGGTTCTGCTTGTCAGTTAAATCAGCGAATTCCGCATCCTCAATCTCTAAACGCTCGTTACGACGGTCTCGGCGAGCATTCTCAAGTTTGTAATAGATCATCAGTACAATCAAACTTGCTATTTGTAAGCACGCTGATATAACCATACCGATCTTAGCTCCAGTATATTTAGGAGCTTGATTGGACTTGAACATCAAAGGGCCCACCATATTTCCAACACAGTATCCAATGAGGAAGATCGCATTACTGGTCACTTTTTTGGTATGACCAGCAATGTTTGAACTGATATTAGACAGCATGCAAATATATGATATAGGAGAGGCTCCGAATAACCACACTCCAGTAAGTTGAACATAAGGTTGCTTAGCAAACGCCAGCATACACATTGCGGCAAGACTGAAGACACATGCTCCGAAGATTGCAATTGGCAGACCAAGTTTCAATTTTCGTGAAATCAATCCGAACAGAATACAGCCTACCAATTCGACGCCACCAGAAGGCATACCCAATAGTAATGTTTCTCCAATGGAGAACCCCATCCCATTAATCAAGATAGAAGAAAAGTTTGTTATACTGCCATTTGGAATGTTACCCACGATAACAAACACGAACATGATATAAGTTCGAACGTCCAAAAACACCTCTTTGAATTGATCCCATTTGAAGTGTGGATTACCAAATCCCTGCTTGTTATCTCGAATTCGTTCAACCACCTGGAGCTTTTCCTCTTCAGACAAGAACCAAGCATGGGCAGGTGAATCGGGCATCAAAATGAGTAGCAAAATTCCAAGCACAATAGTCATAGATCCCATGGTAAGGTACAAGATTCTCCATGCATCAATTGGGGTCCCTACGGTTATTTGACGCTTGTAGAGGCCATACCCAATTGCTGAAGCCAGAATGGTTCCAAGCCCATTGAAACTAAACCAGATCGAAGTTCTAAGGTATTGTTCCTCTCTGCGATACCACTGACCAGTGATAATAACAAAGGCCGGAGTAATACCTGATTCGAGTGCTCCCAAGATTACCCGGAGTGCTTCATAACCAGCATAATTATGAGGCGCTGCATGGAGCATCATGATCGCACCCCAAACAATAATGAACGTACCGGCGGTTTTAGCTACTGGGAATCTTTGAAGGGCCAATACTGCGGGAAATTCAAACACCAAATAACCCAGATAAAACCCAGTGCCCACCCAACTGTACATTGAGCCATACATGTCCAAGTCTTCGACTAGACCCATGACCGATGCACCCGAATTTGACACTTTGTCCATAAATTGGATCGCATAAACCAAACAAAGTAGAGGGCAAATATACATATCAATCTTTCTTAGTAACCTTCGGTTGGTTGCTTCATCTATGACAATACCATGAGATCGTTTGGCGAGCGCATATGCGATATCAGTATCCTTCTTAGAAAACACCTTACCCTCCTCGATTTCATATTGATCCACTTCAGTAACGTTCTTTATGTCTTTCTCTGCCATCTCGGCACCGTTTATTTCGATAGTCGACATGGTGAATCGTTTGAGGTTACAGACACCTCTACACGGACACACAATCAAGCCACTATTTAACTACATTTCATCTGAGGATCTCTAATGGTTGTCAATCCTTGATAGCGGAGTATTCTCTATGGCGGCTATCAAATGCGGGGGTCAAAGATAGCATATCTCTTACTATCAGATACCGAAGCACAACGTGCAGCATTGCATTGCTAGGTCCCGAAGCATTCCTATTGGAGGGGGTAGCAAAGGGTTACTACGCGGGATTCTCTAGGGTTATCCCAGCAACGTTCGCTCCTAGCCATGAAACTAGAATGCCAACATAATTCCATTTCGGCTCTATCAACTGGCCCTCGTCTAAGGCGGGTTTAATCATACTCTTACTCGTTGTTGTTGAAACGGGATCGGCCAATTTCCTAGAACCAACACCGATAGTATTGGGACTCCTGAAGTCCGTGGGATAGCTACGTGATCTGGGGATCCCATCTTTCCCATACTTATCTAAAATCCAACTATGCCCAAGCAACTATCCCAAGCAACTATCCCAAGCAACTATCCCAAGCAACTATCCCAAGCTCACTAAGTATCCTATGCTTCATTCACAAGGCCCGGGTCACAGCCTCCTCTAAGACATTATTAGATCACACATAGATTCATGGATGGAGCACGGGCGTTGCACAGGTATTAGAGACCCGGGCCAATCATTCTTATCTAGAACGATGAGGGCTTGAGATGACAGAGATTCCAAACGAAACGCAATGATATTACGTCAACGAACAGACAGGAGGCAGCAAGATATTTAGTTGTTCACTGGTGAGTAGCCTACACAGCACAACATGGGTTAATGTGCCGTACTAAAGGTGAAACTATAATCATACTTATCAAGCATTTCGCTTTTTGACAACTCTCATTCAGTCTGGGCGACAAATATGGACAGAAATCCGATGGTCATAAGCTTAACTCTAGGCCATTCAAGTATAGTCATTGACTATGATGAGATATTTTGTCCATATCTCGACATGTTCAACCACAGTAATAGAGGCAGGCAGGTTACGACTGCTCAGGACCGCTAGTACCACTTTCAAGTCATATCGAAGCTACAGCTCCTCCACTACTACGAATAGCCAGTTAGGTGTTGACCTCACGAACTGGCCCTAATACCTTTTAATAACAACCCTATACGTTTACTGGTATGCGTGTTCTCTTTTAAAGGGATGGGGGTTATGAAGTATATAAACTGGTACCAACCTAAAACTCCGCGCCTAACTCCCCTAGCCGTCGTTTCCGTTGACTACCATACTATACGCCGCAAGCCTTAGCCTCTTTCATCGATGGATTCACTATAAAGCATATTCATTAACACTATATGCTACGAAGACTTGAAGTCTACCTTCTCCCTCTTTACTCCTCCCTTCGTTTCTTCGTTTTTTCATAAACCAAAACATCCCAAAAAAGGATCTGTCGCCACTAACTAGAACAAGAAGGAAGAATCCTCAACAACTTGCGCTCTAAACGTGCTGAGCTTCCCCCTTTTTCCTGTAAATGGTGAAGATTTTTTTTCGCATCGGGCGGTGGCGGGTGGCCAATTGCCGTACCGGGACACTCCTGTGGTGCTGACGTTTTCACTCACGCGTAGTTTTGGGGCTGTGTCGGCGATGGGACTGGGACTACTTAAGCATGGGCTCTCCCTCTGGGAACGTTTTTTTCGTTTTGGCCAAATTTGTAACCTACGCCACTACTCTTGACACTAGAAGAGGCGACTCATCTATTCCAGTTTAGGAAGGTCGACTTGTCTTTGTGATCGCCGCGCGGCTGTCAACCAAAGTTTTTGACTGTTTCTACCGATAGCAGGTCAACTGGCACGGCTGTCAAGCTCTGGGGAAGGGTTTGTAATCGAACTAGAAGTTAGGCTGAACACAACATCACCAGCCAGCTAAGGTTTGGGTGAAGAAAGCAGTTACCAAAGTCTGGGGTATCAGGTAGCTGTGGGGGTTAAAAAGAAAATGTCTGTGAACGACGTTCTGGAGAAGCCTGCAACGCCCGGCTTTCTCCCTAATGGCGACCATACTCCATTAAAAGACTCCAACCATATCCCTCCGGTATCGGTAAAACCGATCACCTCTGAGCCTGGCTTGGAGGATCCTGTTGCTACTACAAATGATAGAAATCCCTTACCACAAAGCAGCAGCAGCTCTCCCCAAATCCGGGAAGAGGCGGAGGATGTAACAATGGGAGAAGAAGATAGGACTGCCGCAGACTTTTCGTCAGTATCTAATGGAGAGAAGCGAGACTTGCCTGATGAAGAGTCTCTTGCTTTACCTGAAAATAAGAGAGTAAAGACCGAGACTGAGACTGGTGCTGATGCCGTAGAGCATAGTTCTGAAAATCGTAGCTTGGAGTCCGGTACTACTGAAGCGATTGCTACGGATTCTGGAGTTGATGGTTCCGCAGAACCTGTCAAATCAGAGGCTTTAAATGGTGTGCAAAACTCGGTGGATACTGAAGGGTCTTCTTCATTACCCGCGCTTGCTGGGGAGGCCCCAGTTAGTGGCGGTAGTCACAATACGACATCAGAGAATTCAAATGACATCAAAACCGAGGAAGTCAAGCAAGAGAACGACGATACGACTGAGACTGGAGCAACGGAGGTCGGAAATACAGAGACTGGAGTCACAGATATTGGGACTACAGAAAATGGGACTCCATCTACAACCGAACCTTTGAAGCCCGGACTTGTTGACACCAGCGTTGGACAGTCAGCAGCATCAACCACGGTTTCTAAC
The DNA here is from genome assembly GCA_003705795.3 of Blastobotrys americanus. Classification (NCBI taxonomy): domain Eukaryota; kingdom Fungi; phylum Ascomycota; class Dipodascomycetes; order Dipodascales; family Trichomonascaceae; genus Blastobotrys; species Blastobotrys americanus. Next base: position 82,346 of record PPJN03000021.1, on the reverse strand, counting down.
ACTCCACTTCAGTTACCGGCCGATGTTGAGCCTCCCTTGGGGGCTGAACCAGGTCTTCCAAAACACCAACAAAAGTTTGCTTTGAGTTCTATTCGTGCTGTTAAGCGTCTGAAAGATGCTGGCCCATTTCTTAATCCTGTTGATCATGTCAAACTTAATATTCCAACTTACTATGATATCATCACTTCTCCAATGGACCTTGGAACCATCGAAAAAAGGCTCCAAGATGGTGAGTACAACTCCCTGGGCGAGTTTGTGTCGGATGTGGGACTTATAGTGAGTAACTGTGCGACTTTCAATGGCCCTGAGTCGATTATCACTACTATGGCGCGTAGTATTAAGGCATCGTTTGATCGACACATGATCAATGCGCCTAAATTTGTCCTTCCTACCCCTCCACCAAAGCAACCAAAGAAAAAATCATTTCCACCTCCCCCTCACACTCCTAAATCGCAAAGAGCTGCTGCCCAAGCTGCGAATGCCGCGGTCATTGGGAGTGCCAATAATAACCTGACAAGCACCCCTGGCTCTAAGGGTGGCACTCCAAATGATCCTAAGCCTTATGCGCTACAGCCCTCGGGAATTCCAACGATTCGACGTGATTCTACTGCGGAGGGAGGAAGGCCAAAACGAGAGATCCATCCTCCTAAACCTAAAGACCTGATGTATGGGGACATGACCATGCGCCCACGAAAGAAGAAGTACGCCGCGGAACTCAAGTTTTGTGGACAAGTTTTAAAAGAGCTACAGTCTAAAAGGCATGAGGCCTACTCATTTCCTTTCTTACAGCCTGTGGACCCGGTTGCTTTGAATTGTCCCTCATATTTCAAGATTGTTACTCATCCCATGGATCTAGCCACCGCTCAGGCAAAATACAATAATGGGGAATATGAGACTGCAGATGATTTTGAGGCAGATGTTCGTCTCATGTTCAACAATTGCTATAGATTTAATCCAGAGGGCTCACCTGTTAATACTATGGGTCACCGTTTGGAAGCGGTATTCGACAAGAAGTGGGTGGATAAACCGGTTCCGGCTCCAACCCCTCCCCCTCAAGAGAGCTCGGATGAAGGACTTTCGGATGGTGATTTCGAGGAGGAAGTTTACAGTTCCAACGCAGCTATCAAGATCTTGGAGGATCAGATCGACCGTATGAATCAGGAACTGGAGAAGCTTAAGAAGGATGCCCTTGCAGCTGCTAGTGCCCAGAGAGCGCGCAAATCAAGGAAGAAGAGTACTGCTAAGGGTTCTCGTCGATCTTCTGGGGTGAGCAGAAGAAGCTCTGTGGCTGCCTCTCAGCCTGTCTATGTCACATATGAGATGAAGAAGGAGCTTTCGGAGAAAATAGGAAGTCTGCCTGAAAAGAAACTGCAGCATGTTGTGACTATCATCCAGGAATCTATGCCGCATTTGAAGAATGCAGAACAAGACGAGATCGAGCTTGACATGGATCAGCTAGACTCTGGTACTTTGATGAAGTTGTATAATTATGTGGTAAAGAAGGATGATGCCAATAAGAAGCAGCGAAAGTCATCGATGGGACCGCCTGGGAAGTCTGGTGGCAAGCGTAAGAGCAAGCCTATGACCGAGGAGGAGCAGTCGAGACAGATTGAGGAAATCCAGAAGAAAATTGAACAGTTTGGAAAGGCAAAATCTGGAAGCGCTGGTTCAGCGGGACAAGACGATGATGACAGCTCATCTGATGAAGATGATGGGCATGGGTTGCTTGATAGTAGCGATGACTCAAGTTCTGAAGAAGAGTAAGAGTGTTTAACAAACGAAGAAAGGTGGTTCTTAAACCGCTTCCTTATTTATTCCTGCGGGCCTACGGGGGTCGCAAAAAATAATTACAAAAAGTTCGAGGAAAACTTAATTGAAAAACTCGGAGAGTCTAATCTACCCCATGAAGCTTTGGGGTAGAGAGGTGATGACGATGTGTAATATCTCTCTGTTAAGTAACGAATGAATGAGTTAGAAATTAAACACTCGGGGCTATAAGTGTGACCAGATTGTGTATATATAAAGTTGTTTCATTGAAGTCATTAAGGTCCGTGAATAAGTAAATGCTCTAACTGATCAATTCGGTCATGCAGAGCACGATTGTCATTTCTAAGCTCTTGAACTGAGGTCAGCAATTCAGTGTTTTTAGTTAGTATGTTGACGAGTAACGATTTCATTTCCGAAATACTGGCCATGTCTGCAGGCAGTCTATGCTTCGTTTGGTCATCATCGTGCTTCTCATGTTCATACTCTCGTAGGCGTTTGATACCTAGAGTTGGGGACTCAGGATCTTGTACCTCAGGTCCCGCTCCGAATGAGAGGATGAGCTCTTGGAAACCTGGAGCACCAGGAGGCTCTGAGTCAACGAATGTGGCATTGGGCAGTTCTGGAGTTGTCAATGGAGTTGCAGTAGAGCAATTTCGTGACTTTGCTCGACGTCCTCTTGACGGTGTGTCTATGACAGGGCAGGGGCTCTGATTGACACCTCTTGCCGGACCACTAGAGGGAGGAGGTGTTGCAGGAACCATTTCGTCAACACATTCAGAATTATAGTATTGTATAGGACTCCAGGAGCAAAGGTTATGACTGTACGGGTGGTGGTGCTGGTTTCAATAATGGTTATACGCGGTGGACGCGTATTAGTCGCGGAGGCTAATTATGCTAAGAACAGCCGCGCACCGACTATTATATGAGATTTCACCCCTATGGTGGAGAAAACGGTTAGCGTCGCTGTCAATTGATATTCAGTAACCGAGTCAGATAATATCGCCACAAGTGCACGAGTCCATTTCAAGACTCCCCACTGTTAAAGCACATTCAATGAATGAACCGAATACTTGCTAGCTACTCATGTATTTCTACTTCATACTGAGCAGCAGTTCAGCCGCATTCACATCACAACTCTTTTAGGAGCCCCTGCTTCTTTTCTTTTTGTAGTTAGTGACTTAGAAATGCGCGCGGCTGTATTTATCTGAGCAAAAGCAGTCACAGGATGTATAATGCTCGTACTGTAACATTCACGCATAATTGTGGTACCCGAATGCACTCAATGGGTCCATCAAACTAGGGACAATCAATATATTGAAATTTCCAGCCAAAGTTACACCTGCTCATACGTGACCATCACACAACAGCATTCACCATGAGCTACAACAAGGAGAAGGGCACCGAGTCCGAGGAGAAATTCCTCAAGGTCCGCATCACTATGACCTCTACCAAGCTCAAGGAACTTGAGCGAGTGTCTTCCGATATCGTTAACCGGGCTAAGACTAACTCTCTTCACAGCAAGGGACCCGTTAGACTGCCTACTAAGGTTCTGAAGATTTCTACCCGTAAGACCCCTAATGGTGAGGGTTCCAAGACCTGGGATACCTATGAGATGCGCATTCACAAGCGAGTTATCGACCTCACCTCTCCTGCCAACATTGTGAAGAAAATCACCGCCATTAACATCGAGTCTGGTATCGACGTTGAGGTTACCGTTGCCGAGTAAATGCGCCATGACCCGAAATTCCCAAAACCGCTGACAAGGATAAATGAACGAGTCTTTCGATATTGATGTCGCTGAGACTCTGCGAGTGATTGTAGTATAATGCCATGTTTATTCAATTACCGTGTGAACTTTTTTAAGTGAGTGAGTTTAAAACCAACAAATCAATTGGATTTGCTCCCGTTATATTAGTTTTTTTCTCTAAATGTTTAATTCGTTTTCTGTTAGTTTGATGTATGAGCGAGATCGGTCTTGTGAATCCATGTCAAGTGTTTGTGAAGTATACAATCAATGTAGCTTTCTAGACCGCTCGACATATTAGAGACTTTTTTTCTAACATCTACAAAGCTTTCATTCACTATATGAGAGAGTTCAGGACTTCAATTTAATCACCCTCTTAAAGCTTCAACTTCAATATGAGTCGTAAACATGCACCATACAACACCAACATGTAATTACTTAAGTAGTATTATGGAGACGGTCTCCAATGTCTCCAATGCCTGGCAAAATATACCCATCCTTTGAAAGGTCGGAATCAATCTGACCTACATAAAACTCAACAGATGGGTATTGTTTTGCAAGTCTAGAAATGCCTTCCAAAGAACAAATTACAGATGCCAACACTATGCGCTGAACACCCCATTCTTGTAAAGTTTGGATTACTGCCTCAGCAGTACCTCCAGTTGCAATTACAGGGTCCAAGATATATGCCAATTCAAATGGCTGAGCACTGGAAGTAGGCAGCTTGTTATAGTATTCCACCGCAGACAGCGAACTCTTCTCTCGAAACAGACCCAGGTGATATACTGGAGCATCTGGATCTGGGAGTAGGTCTTGAAAGGGAGGGAGAAGTGATAATCCAGACCTCAATACTGGAACCAGGACATATGAAGAAGGAGATACCACAGTTGCTGGAATAGAACCTCCCTTGAACGTCTCTATAGTCTGAGTAGAATCAGCATGCTTAAATACTGTGCTCGTTGCCTCGACTGCCAAAATCGAACCAATCTGTGAAATCAGCGTCCTTACCGCTGTAGCTGGAATCGCTATGTTTCGCATTAGCGACAGCTTTAGTTTGAGACTTGGATGAGTAGACTGATGAACATTTCCAGGAAGCTCCACGACAGACATGATTTCTCTGAACTAAAACCAAATTAGTTGAACAGGTGGTGGTTATGGTAGTGGTGGGGATGTAAGGAACAATCAATATTGTACACTTGATTAGAGAAAACAACAGAAGTAAGAGTACACCACAGTATATAATACAGCGATAACACTAAAAGGGATTCAGTTCTTTTGGCGTGTATAATTCCACCTTCGTGTTTATCTAGTGGCCCAATCAATATCTACCATCTGTGTTTTTCTAGCGGCAGAGACTCGTTATCTATTCCATGATGGGGCGCTTCCTTATCAGGGAGTGGCTAGCTGCCTGAACAGTGCGTGATTAGCGCCTTTAGAGGGGAAGGGATCAGGAGAAAGGGGGGGTCAAAGACAGCCACAACAGATCCACGAGCTACAAGTATAAACATCCTCATCGGAGAACTAAAGGCTTAAAAACCTAAAAGTTATTGATTGAGTGTTAGGATTGGTAGGTGTATTCAAGGATGGCATCCTCCAGTTCCCGAGCCGCCGATGTCTCTGCCGATACCTCCAAAGCAGCGTATCTCAGGTCAATCCCCGCAGTGAGAGACCGCTGTAGCATTCTGTTGTCTAAGGCATTAAAAAATGAACTTAAATGTTTTGATGTAGACACTACTCGATTGGAATCAATTGCTGGCTATGTTTGCAATGTGATTATGGAATCATACCCTGGTCCTGTTTCGGAGCTTATCGAAAAGATCCCCCCTCATGGTCGCTGGCAGCATTTTGAGGTTGGTGGCAAGCGCCGATTAGAGAAGCTAATTGAAAGCTGGGAAAGTGACGGGGTACCTAATATAGAGATTGCGCGCCGACTAATTGATTTATTTACGGTATCTGTTTTGTTGGACGCAGGTGCAGGAAGCTCGTGGAAGTATACTGAACCAGACGACCAATCCACCACCTCTAGAAGCGAGGGATTGGCGGTTGCTACACTATACATGTTCACCGACGGCATATTTTCTGAGTCTGATGGTAGTGGTATTGAAGGGTCTCCCTACCAGGTCAATGGTTCTAAACTGGAAAAGCTTGTAATTTCAGATTTGGAATCAGCATTCCAAGCGTCTGAGGGTAACCCGTTACTTGGGCTGGAAGGACGTACTCAGCTTATGAATCGTCTAGGAAGTGCACTTAAATCGAACCCCGAATATTTTGGCACTGATCAACGACCGGGGAATTTGGTTGATTACCTGATTCACCACCCTGCCACCACTAGAGATGGTGAGAATTGTCTTACAGATCTCCAAGTGTTATGGGATGCATTAATGGATGGTCTTATCAGCATTTGGCCAGAGGAAGGACGTACAAAGTTGAATGGGATTGCATTAGGTGATGCGTGGCGATGTTCATCAATGCCAGCACTTAATGGGGAAGATTGGGAAACTATAGTCCCATTCCACAAACTTACTCAATGGCTATGTTACTCAATTTTAGTGCCGCTAAAGAAGTACGTTTGGTTCAAATTTCGTGGAGAGCACCTACAGACAGGATTACCAGAATATCGAAACGGAGGACTGCTAGTTGATCTCGGGCTTCTGTCTCTGAAACCAAATTATCATGAACAAGGGCTCAAATTAGATCACGAACATGATAACACCGGAATTCCTGCATTCACAGTGGACTCCGATACTATTGTGGAATGGAGAGCCGCCACCGTTGGTTTTTTGGATCTAATTCTTACTAGAGTTAACCAAAACTTGGGTATAAATTTGACCCTTGCGCAGTTGATAGAGGCAGGAACTTGGAGTGCAGGACGTAAGATTGCTGCAGAGAAGAGGCCCAAGTCAAGGAACCCTCCAATCTCAATTATTAGTGATGGAACCGTCTTTTAAAGTTTCTGTGTTTGTACGAGGATGTATAACAGTATGTTGTGAACTCAAGTCTCAATGAAACTACTCAATATTACCATATCTTATTTGACTAACTGAGTTATTTTTCATTAACAATGATATTCTACTACTACTGTTAGTTTCAACGAAAATATCCACAAATTTCAATGTGCGTAGGCTGCTCTAGGTGTCAGAATCATTTTGAAGACTGAAGGTTTATTTATCAGCATAATTGCTATGCGTGGTGCATGAAAACGATTTAATCATTTAGACAACCAAAGAACTCAACGCGCACATCTCTCCATTCTCTCAGGTACCTACCATTAATACTATAAGCATCTCAGGAAGCTATATATCCTAATATTTGTTAGTACCGACTGAAACATTTAAGTATTATTAAACCAGCCAATAGAACAGCGATCAGTGATCAAGATTAATTAGTTTTCTCCAGTAGTTTGTCAGAGAGATTCCCAACTTGATGGATCATCATTGAATGCTCCATTGGATCTGATAAAACTTATGTTTAATTCTATAAACTCCAAATCATACCTTTACCATGTCTTGAGTACTAAGAGAATTTTTGTTGACAGCCATTCTTTATATAGTGGATAAATTTTTTGGGAGCCGTACCCGCGTTGCCAGGTAGTTGATCATTCCGTTGAGCAATCGACTGAGGCCAAGGAAAAATGACCGTGAATTGACAATTATTAAAATTGATTAAATTCTATAATGAAAGTAGTATCACTACATGGTGGTGTAATTGATTCCAGGTCTCTATTGAATTCCTGCTGACGACACGCCTAATCTTGATTATAGAAAACTACACCGTAGATGCGTCTTAACAGTCGGTATGTACTCTATTGGACCTTGAGATTTTAAACGTTAGCATTCAGTTGCTCATAGTTAGAGGGTAGATTAACAATTTTCAAATGAGATGTCTATTATAGATAAAATCAATATACAACCTAACTGCATAATTTAGAAAGGAGTATCTTGAGGGTCGACTGAGTCGTCATATCTAAAGTTAATGACGGGTAGCTTGGAGTAGAAACCCTTTCGGAAAGTTGGAATCGAGTCAGCTAGAAATACAGCCACAACTCCTGCAACACCTCCCCAGAGAGCAAACGTAGGTCCCCTAGACAGAGTTAGAAACAAACTTAAGTAGAGAAATATATATACACGACGAACAAAGTCTCGTGATGATCTTCAAGTAGAAACTTACCATCGCAAAAGAGTTGCTGGGTTAATGCCACCGACGACAGTGCCAGTAGTGTATCGAGGAGCAAACCGGTAGTTCTGTCGTCCTGTTAGTACGTTAAGTTACTGCTAAACAACATTTTATCACTAGACCGGAATCACACTATCCATTTTAAATCGTGTTCCGTCTAATGACTGATACTAGGTCTTCTAAATCTATAATTCATGGCTCCCACAGACGAGCAACTCACAACCCAAACACCTTCTTCTTTTCAACCTACCTTGACCGCCATTATTCTTGGTACTAACTAGTCTAGAGTTCGATTCTATACTGTATAGCTGCTTTTTCTCCTCGACTAATGCTCAAAGGTGAGCCTCGTGCGAATGGTGGCTCTCGTCCAATCATCGTTTGTTGAAAATCATTTAGTACGGCTGACTCAAACCCACTTCGTCTCAGATTGGTGCGGCTCATTCCTACAGGACATCATTGATGGTGAGGGTGAGAAGGTGGCCATGATTAACGAGGTTACCATTATGCTTTTAGCATCACATCTATAGCAACGTATTAGGATAAGGTCATGGGACGACTTGACCTATTTTGGATAAACTTGGTTCTGCCACCCTTGCCCTTGTTCCTTGGCCCTACCCTCAAAGCTCAGTTGTCCCACCAGTTAAACCTTAAAATTTATTGAGCTTATGAGCCAGTTGTGGATGGATGGGCAGATGGATGAGCGGATTGTTTAACTGTTGATTCACAAAGGTTGGGTTACTAATTGGTATCTCATATTGAAGATAGCTCTGGTTCGGAAGGATTGCACACTTGGGTGAAAACTTCCCCACTATTCGAATGCAGGCAGCAATTGTTCAACAATCGAGTGCATTCAGGGCCAATGCCAATGCATTTGAAACTTTTTTCGAGCTATGGTTGGTCTACTGCGTGATAGTAACGCTTTTGGCTAGTAAATGTAGAGAGCCTCCTTTTGATCTATCAGATGTAGAACCAGCAATCCCACTTGAACACAGTGAGAGAGGGGGTGTATATAATCTGCTGAGATCCAAGGAAGTACGATTAGCTTATTTTCAGCATATCCCTACATTCCTACCATGTATGCAACTCGTTTAATATCCACTCAAGACAAGTTTAGCTTTGTGAAGAGCAAAGGTCATCAGCAGACAGGATGCAAACAGTCAAGCTGTTTGAACATCAAGAATCAACTTTCTCACTACCACTCTCGCGTAGGGTTCGACCCGTACTATTTAATCACTTTCAGAGTTCACAGTAATCAGACATTAAGCTGTACATCCAACGTTTTGAAGTACACCCTTGGCTCAGAAGCACCTGCCGAATATCAATGTGAATGCCATGACGCTTTTCTTATTTCGAGACTTGCGGGGAAGACTGTATCACTTGATCAGCTCAATTCGGGGGAAATACTGAGTGAACACACAGACAGACTACTGACTACTGTTCTAGCTTACAATGAATTCCATCAAGGCCCCCAGGATCGAGGGATTGACTTTTTAACTTTCTCAATGGCCATGCTAGGCAGAGAATTCATTTCCAAACATCTGTTCCTCACCTGTGCTTTTCTGTTCTTTATGGATCTCAGTGGTGAAGCAATCGAATTACTTGAATATCTGTCGTAGTTAACTTATTCCACACTCTACTGGAGTAGTGCAATGTAATTTAATTCAGTTCAGTACGGAGTGGTTTCAAAAAAATTAGTGACAACCGTGGGATTCGAACCCACGCCTCCGAAGAGACAAGGACCTTAACCTTGCGCCTTAGACCAACTCGGCCAGATTGCCCGATTATGATTCAAACAGTTCTAACTACAAGTAATGGATTTGAGACTGTGACTGGGAAGTAGCGCCAATCCCTTAGGTCTGAAATGATACGCCAACATCCAAGTGCATAGAAAAGGGGTTACATTTTGATTCTGAAAGACAATCAATTGAGCAATGTTAATATTGAAGCGGCCTCTTGCAGCCATGGACGATTTCAAAACAACATCATACAGACAATAACGCAATTAGACTCAGAGCTTCTAAACAGAAACAGAAATATCTATCTACCGTAACGCAACCTCATATAGTAAAATCTAGAGATGTGATCCCATATAGTTTAGTATAGAAATACGATATTCCAAACATTCGATTAGTAGTCAATCTTTCTCGAGTCTGTTATGGAACATTGACACAATTTTAACTATATTCAAATTATCCATCATATAGAATAATAATGATAAATTTCTTCTTTTGTGTATATTACACAGAAATGGGTAACCCAGAAAACCTCTCATCTTTGCTTCATACCGGATAGTATCAACAAAATTGGTATCAGTAGAATTCTGCGCCATTAATGAGCGCTCATTCATCCGATTGCTATCAAAAAAAGTGCGCCCAAGTACAAAGTCTGAGGTAGGTTGAAGTTCCAGGAACAGAATCGTGAACATGTAGCTTGAACTCTATCTAACCCTAATAACAAAGTGATGACAGTCCCAGTACAGATCCTGGCTATTATTTGCCTCCAAAATCTTCAAATGAAGAAGCGTATTATTCAATCACCAGCCTGCTCAGTAGCGCCACAGTCGAAGAGGAGATCATTCAACAACGTGAGGGGGCCGACATCGACTCAGCAAAGATATCCGGGAGTGTTCTTACAGGAGGGTACCAATCTTTTTCTGACGATGAAGAACCAACAATTGAGTTCGAAGATCAACCATTTGATCGCATAACAGAGGAATTGGATCCCAACTCTTATTACTATTGCTCTACAGACGATTTCAGTAGTGGAACCTCATCCTCGTCCAATGCTCACGAGATACAAATAAAAAAAGCTCTTGATCTGTTTGCCAGAAACAAGATTCTTCATCACCCAAACTCTCATCAAACTCAATTACCACACATCCAGCACTATTCTACTCTTCTCAGACGCCAACTCTTACAACCTGAACGGAACACAATTCCAGGATACATGAGACCTACAATTTCAGCTCAACTCAAGCAAGGACTTAAAGTACCCACCGACAGAGATCCGAAGTCATTCTAACATTCTTTAATTGTAGGGTTACGGTCAAACATCAAACCTGTTTTTATGCTTGTATCTAAGTATTATCGCAGCTCACCATCGTCTCAATGTGCTTCTCCAAATCTATGAACTCGTACACCTGTACCATATACAACTGCTTGAACCTTCACCCACCGCTTCCTTCTTTCTCTACCCGCAACCCCTACACGCACTACCCCTGCAGCTCCCCATAAGATCACAGACCGGCCCCCCCAATTTGGTAGGATTGGTGGCTCTTTTGTCCCCGTAGTGCCTAAGGAATACGGGGGGAGGGACAGGAGGCTTCCGGTTTAGGCTACGCCAAGAAGAAGGCTTAGAGGCAGAGAGAGGGAGAATTGAAGGGGAGGAGATAGCCAGCAGGTCATTGCTTGTTACGAGATGAGAGTACATAATGAATAGGACAAGGCGAAATAAAAAGGTACAGACGCGCCCTGACAGACCGAAAGAGCGAGTCGAGTGCAACGAGCATCAGACACCTTTGATAGTATATACAACAGGTTGAAGATGGCAGACACAGAGCCTCTTATTGGAGGTGCGAATAGAAGCTATTCTGGTAATAGCGTGCAAAAAATTCAAGAGAAGATCCGGACGGTAATACTGAGCTCATATGTGAATGTGTTGTTAGTGTTTGTGCCAATCGGAATCATTGCTGGGGTGTTCAAATGGGGGGCGGTCACGGTTTTTGTGACAAACTTCTTGGCCATTGTGCCTTTAGCAGCATTGCTTGGGTTTGCAACTGAAGAGCTGTCAGCTAAAGTTGGACAGACGGTTGGCGGACTTTTGAACGCAACGTTCGGCAACGCGGTGGAGTTGATTGTAGCGGTGGTGGCTCTGTCAAAGGGGGAGATTCGAATAGTGCAGGCTTCTATGTTAGGATCCATCCTATCTAATTTGCTACTAGTACTTGGATGTTGTTTCCTTGCTGGTGGATATAATCGTGTTCAACAGCAATTTAATCAAACAGTTGCTCAAACAATGTCTTCACTGATGGCGGTAGCTACTTCGTCCTTGTTGATTCCTGCTGCTTTTCATGCCACTACTAAGGGGAGTGATGATGATAGCATTCTAGCGTTGTCTCGAGGAGCGTCGGTTGTATTGTTGGTGTTGTATATCTTATATCTTGTTTTTCAACTGAAGACTCATGCCGCCTTCTTTGATGAGAACAGTGGTGAAGAAGAGGAGGCTACGGTACTGAACCCTACTGAAGCGGTGGGAGTTTTAGTTCTTGTGACTTTGGCTGTTGCGTTTTGTGCGGAGTACCTGGTTGACTCTATTGACAGTATTGTGGCTCAGACTGGAATGAGTAAGACCTTTATTGGTCTTATCTTGCTTCCAATTGTTGGTAATGCTGCTGAGCATGTTACCGCAGTGGTGGTTGCAATTAAAGATAAGATGGATTTAGCCATTGGTGTTGCGGTTGGAAGCTCTCTCCAGATTGCTCTATTCATGACTCCATTTTTGGTAGTTCTTGGGTGGATTGTTGACCAGCCAATGAGCTTATTTTTCAGCACTTTTGAAACTGCAGTTCTATTTGTGTCTGTATTCATTTCGAATTATCTTATTCTGGATGGAGAATCTAATTGGCTTGAAGGTGCCATGTTGGTGGGAACTTATATCATCGTTGCACTTTCTTTCTATGTAATGCCTGAGTGATGTGTATATGTGTATGCTATACCAGAAAAAAACAAACTCCTCATTTTGAATCTCATTTAATTATTATTTATCTTGTTATCAATAGCTCGTCTCAGTTAGCTTCAATTATGAAGACGTCGAACGCGGCTGACAATCACTGATAAATAATCACTAAAAAAAAAAAAAAAAAAAAAAAGATTAATCAAGGATCATTTCATTCTGATCTCATCTAAACTAATTACGACTACTGATGCTGAACTATATTTTTAAAAAGGCTGGGATCTCCCAGAATTCTGAAACCGAAAATTCCAAGAATTCCGCTATCCAGTCAACAGCCAGTATCACAACCGGTTTAAAATCTGAGAATGACTTGTCTTCGTCTACCAAACCTAGCATTAGTACCAGAGTTTCCGGAAGGAATTGGCGAGAACCGAAGACGCCACTAAGAACTCGATCCTTAGGAGTTCAAAAATCTAAATGGGACACGAAACGACAGAAACAATTAGAGCTAAGGGCCACCAAAGCTAAGGAAAAAGAATTAAAACAGGAAAAGGAAACTGCCAAACGAACTCGAATTGAAGAGATCAAAGCTAGGAAGGAGGCTAAAGAAGAGAAGGAGAGGTATCAGCGATTGGCTGAGAAGATGCACAAGAAGAAAGTGGAGCGAATGAGGAAGAGAGAAAAGAGAAATAAGCTGTTAAAGGATCGTTGATTATTGTGCTTCCTCTAATGACTTTAACTTGTCATTGTTGCCAACATTTATGCCATCGTATCACCTCCTTTCTAGTTAAACTATCTAATACTTGTAGGGCACCAATCTTCTTCGATAAGTATTAGTACCCACCCGTGGCCAGTGCCAAACCCTAACGCTAATGTTATATACTTGTATGTTTATGATCGTACCGTCATTTTATTAACAGTCTTATATATTACCGGCCTGGCAATAAAATGTATCAAATATTAACAATAACCCAATCCTCATCATCATTTGCTTCTCTTGTAATCATTGGTTCCTCGACATCATTTGCTCTTTCTGGCTCTCTACCATATCTCTGTATATCAAGCCCCCCTGTCCGGATTGTTTGTTAGTGATTCAGTTCTCGGTAACTGAGACATCGTTCCGGTAAACAAAACTTGCAGCTCCGATAACTGGGAGACAGTTTGACCGGCCCAAATATAAGGCAGGATATTAAATTCCACACCGGTAGAACAGTAAGATTCTCCAGAGATTGGGACAATGACGAATACGGTCCAGACATTTACACTGTCAGAGACAGACTGGGCATATTTGCATTTGTGCATGTAAGTTTAATCATGGGTTGATAAAGCAGTTATTGAATAGAGTGGGGAAATACTAACTGCGATATCCAGACTACCTTACTCAGATTCTATATCAGAACTGGATCTGATAACTTGGAAGCTGATTATCAATCGTACCTTAGCTAAGTTTTTGGGACTCACTGGTGAAAGTATCCCTGTAGATATTCTGAAGACTGTGAATAGCTCAAGTCACCCTGAGCTTTGGATCAGAGTTCCCGAATCGGATTTGACTGCAGTTTGGTCAGCACTTAGTGGGGCAACTTATCCTGCTAACCTAGGACCTGAAGGGCCCAAAGAAATCAGCATAAGAGTAGTACGAGCATCACGATACTTGACTGGAATAACGGGACCGAGACGTGGAGACTGGAAGTAGGAAGGACGACTACAAGAATATTCTACACAGTGTAGGCTGACATTGAAGAATTTTGGGTAAGAGATTCTAGAGGTAGCCTGCTTTGAAGACACCTGTATATCATTATTTATTTATTCATGAACTAGAGAAATGAAAACAAGTTCAAATTAGTTTATTCATAGGTTATCATTAGTTAAACTAGGCAAATTAAACACTATCATGTTAAAAGCTCCTGTCTCTCAAATTGACTACGACCTCCTAGGCTTGCAGAATTATGCCGCAATGCATCATCTCTCTGTTGTTGTGCTTGTTCCTCTTTAACCTTTTCAGAGATTCTTGATTCACGTTTCTTCTCAACTGCTTCAGCATCTGCTCGCATCTGTTCTAACTTTTTTAATCTCTCAGCTTCATTGGATGGACGCTCAGATTTTCGTACTGATGAGCCAATGCTGCCGTGTGAATGTTTTGGTTCACAACCTCGTCTTTCGCTGTCACGATACTGCCTACGACTCTCGTCGGATCGACTGCGATGGTGTGTATCATCTTCATCATATCGATGTGACTGTTCCCTGTGACTTCCACGACTAGTCTCATACCTTCTCTCTGGCTCCTTAATACCCCGATGACCGCTACGATGCTTCGACCGACGATCTCGAGGAGACCTATCTCGTTCTCGTCGCTCAGTGCCACGATCATTCTCATGGTCACGGTCACGATATTCATGTCGCTCTCTATCTCTTTCTGATTTTCTGTCTTGTGTCCTATCTCGTTCACTACGATTTCCGTAACTCCTATGAGAGTGCCGGTCTCTGTCACTTCGACGTTCATTATGCGAAAACCTACTCCTTGACTTTCCACCAACAGTATCCAAATTCTTTTCCTTACTAGTGTCAGACTGAGACCGAGATCTAAACTCTTCCAATTGCTTTTGCTTCTGCAGAATGTTGAACATTGGGTCATCACGAGCTTGGGAGTACTCCGTACTGAGTCCAGCTGTCGAGGAGGGATCTACAGCTTTGTCAACTTCCAGAGTCTTGAACCTTTCAAGCGGGGCATCCTTACTAAGGGCAGAAGAAGATGAGGGATCTTTAATCTCTATTCTTTTCGATCCCAATAGATATGCTTCAGACTCAGGAGCACCTTGAGCATCTCCATTGCTGCTGTGTACTCCCGAATACATCCATTCTAGTCGTCTAACTCTATTTTTTCCTGTGGCGGCATCTTGCATTGCTTGTAGTTCTTCACGCTCTCGTTCTCTGATGATTTCTTTCTGCCTTTCCGTAATCTTTTTCCTCTCTTCAATTGCTTCTTGTTCACGTTCCCAGACTCTGCGCTGATTGCGCATGAGACCTGGATGCCAGGATTTCTTGAGATTGAGGTCTTTCGCCATCCTGAGCTATAAAAAACAGAGCAGATTACCGAAGTTTTGTTTAGCAACTGAGCAGTTCTTGTATTGCTACTAGGGGTAATAAATCATCTACTAGAAATGGACTTTCGGCTTGCTTGCCACTCCAAATCTACTAAATTCTGAGAAATCCTTATCGCTAATCCCAGATCAGCACAGCCGTATAAGCAAGCTACAGGGTAGGAGACAAGTTAGCTGTCAGTGGCAGCGTTGCACAAGCGCTAGTTAAAACAGATAGATAGAGTCAAGCAAATGCCAATGGAATAGAAAAACCGGATCTCTTTTTAGTTTCAGTTCCATTGTAAGTGCTTAGCAGTGCCCCACTCCTATTGTACCTTTGAATTACCGTGTTTTGTTCTCTTGCAATTACTACTGGGCATATTCAGAGGTTTGGTGAACGTTAGGGGATTAAATTTAGGTGCCGACGGGGACAGCCATACGATAGCAATAGCTCAAACGACCCTTGGCTTGGGAAGCGAACTATTGAGACGAGAGAAAGAAAGGTCTTTAAAAGACAGCGTCTGCACAGAAGAAACTCAAGATCAAAGAGAGAAAGAGTAACTGGTGCATTGGGGATAGCTAGTGAAGTTTAGCAGAGGTGATTGCTGTGCTTTGAAAGTGGGTGTTGCCACGGTTGCTTAAACCACAAGAGCCCACCCTGTAACTGAATCAATTAAGTTGTGTCAAGAATTAAGAAAGGCTCGGTTCATACGATGAGGATATCTCTCTATTTACAGGCACTTGCCTTAGGCCTGTGTAGCCTGAGTGGCGTGGTGGCAGAATTCAAGCCAAAGGTCTCTATAACTAAAGTAGATGACATGCCCGCCCAACTCATCTATTTTGATGACAGCCCGGTAATCATTTATCAGCTGGGTAATGATGGACGACAAATCCAGAGATCAGAAGATGACGGAGCTTCCTTTAGTGAGTTACAGATCACAACTAATAAGAATACCCAAATCGAACAGTTAATAGAGCATCCTTTTGATAACATGCGAGCCTACGCCATCTCCTCAGATGGCAAGAAGCACTATGCCACTCTCGACCAGGGGAAAACATGGCACGAATTTGCTCCCCCCGGCCTCACCGCTGTTGCAGCAGACGTTCCTTTATCTTTCCATGTCGACGAGCCTGATTACGTTCTCTTTCTTGGACTCAACTGTCCAGGTCACGATACCACTAGTGATAAATGTGTGGAACGGTACTACTATACAAAAGACAATTTCAAGTCTGTGAACGAAATGGTAGATGCTGTTCAGTGCTTTTTTGGCCGAGGAACCAAGGCTTTCAATAAGGATATACCCAAGGATCGAGTGGTGTGCTTGCTTCATCCCAGAGAAGAAGGAAAATCCGCAGCATTGTTCTCACAGAAGCTCGCGATCTCAGATGACTTCTTCAAAAATCGGAAGTACGCTGAGGTCAACACTGATGGCCATAGTGAGGATGTGACTGGAGTTCTGAATGCTGGATTGACTGGAAAGTTCTTTGTTGGAGCACTCGCTCGAGGGAAGGACTACTCTCCGGGCGACCCAATTGAGTTTTTAGTCTCTACAGACTTAGACAATTGGGTCATATCAGATTTCGGTGGAGACAACCCGGTGGATGAGCGTTCATTCACCGTGCTGGAATCTACTCAGAGCTCGTTGCATGTTGTGGTGACCACACCGTCTGCTGGGTTGACCATGGGCACTCTTTACACTAGTAACTCTGATGGTTCCCACTTCACCAAGAGTCTTAACGATGTATCTTGTAGTCTTGGGGGGATGGCAGATCTAGAAAAGATCCAAGGAATAGATGGTATTTGGATTGCCAATGTCATCGAGACCAAAAGTAATACCAAGGTCACTAGGACCAAGATATCTTATGATGATGGACGAACTTGGTCGTACGTTAGAGCCGATGATTGTGAAGGAAATGAAGACTGCTCTTTAAATTTACACTCCGTTCAGGATTTCCATAACATGGGTAGAATTTTCTCTTCTCCGGCCCCTGGGATTATTGGTGCCATTGGAAATACTGGTTCTTCTTTGGCTGATTATGAAGAGGGCGATTTCTATGTCTCCCATGACAGTGGCCAGACATGGAAGAGGGCTCAAGAAGATGCTCGCCTTTATAGTTTTGGTGATCAAGGAGGAATTCTTCTTTCCGCATTTGATGAGGGAAGAAGTAAGGAAGTTTATTACTCAATTGATGGGGGAGTTGGATGGAAAAAGGTAAATATTGGAGAAGATATACGTGCCAAATATCTTCTAACTAATCCTGATGCGACCTCCTCAAAGTTTTTGCTCATTGGTAGAGCAGCGGGATCGAAATTTGAGTCCGTTCTTGTAATGCTGGACTTCAGTGATCTGTACTCTCGCAAATGTAAGAGAGGCGATGACTCTCCTGATTTCGAGAAATGGTATGCGCGATATAATAATAAAGGCGAGCCCTCATGTCTTATGGGGCATAAGCAATTCTTTTGGAGAAAAAAATCAGGCGCTGAGTGTTTTGCCAGTAATCTGTACAAGGAGCAAGTAGCATCGAAGGAAGACTGCAAATGCACTGAGGAAGATTACGAATGCGACAAACGGTTCGTTAGAAGCAAGGGAACCTGTATTCCGGATCAGAACTATGCTAAGGAGCTTGCAAATTGCGACAAGGGCTCGAAATATAAACGACCAAGTGGGTATCGTCTCATACCTGGAAACACGTGTGAAAAAGATGGTGGAGTTGATCTCATGCAGGATGTGGAAGTTGTCTGTGGTGAGGATAAGAATTCCGTATCTGATGGCAAGGTAAAATCTGTTGCTTATGAGTATCCCGGTGCCTTACGTGAGTATATTTACCTGAAGTCCGGAGACAAAGAGAGAAGTAAAGATGATGAAACCATTCTCCTGCGTAATAACTATAATCAGTTTTACATTAGTCATGATCAGGGAGCGACATGGGATGATCCCTTAGACGAACAGATAATTGGAATCATTACTCATCGGGAATTCCCTGATATTGTCTACTTATTCAACTCTCGCCAGGAGCTAATTGTGTCTACGGATAGGGGTAAGACCTTCGAAAAGCTTGCCCTACCCTCTCTTCCGAGTTTTGAAGATGGCTCTGTCCTGAACTTCCACAGCGAGCATCCTAATTGGCTGATATTCCTGGGTGAAGAGGGCTGCGAAAATCCATTATCCGACAAATGTAGGTCTACTGCGTTTTATTCCACAGATAACGGAAAGAATTGGAAGAAGTTGCTCAGCGATGTCCGCCAGTGCAGCTTTGTTAGTGGCCTTTTGAAGCCCACTACTGAGAAACTTATTTACTGTGACAGGATTCACAATGATGATGGCTCCAAAAGAGTGGAGTTAGTCGCTTCTGAGAACTTCTTCGAATCACAAAAGACGCTATTTGATGATGTCATAGGATTTGCTCTGGAGCAAGAGTTTGTGATTGTAGCAGTGATCAATGAGGATCAGAAGAGTCTAGATGCAATGGTATCGGTCGACGGCATGACCTTTGCTCATGCAAAGTTCCCATCTGACTTCCAAGTCGATCACCAACAGGCATATACGATATTGGAATCTAAGACTCACGCAGTATTTCTCCATGTCACTATGAACTCGAAGCCTGGGTCCGAATATGGTGCGATTCTGAAATCGAACTCTAATGGAACTGACTACGTTTTGTCTCTTCAGAACGTAAATCGCAATAAGCAAGGGTATGTGGACTTCGAAAAGATGCAAGGACTTGAGGGTGTTGCTGTGGTGAATGTCATCAAAAATGTAAAAGATGTTGTATCCGGCTCACAGAAACAGTTGCAAACCAAGATCACTCATAACGATGGAGCAGAATGGGCATACCTATCTCCACCAGATAAGGATTCTGAAGGAAAGGATTTTGATTGCTCTGGGCCAAATGAGAAATGTTCGCTCAATCTGCATGGCTATACAGAAAGAGTTGACTATCGTGATATGTTTTCTTCTCAGTCTGCTGTTGGCCTGATGATTGGTGTTGGAAATGTTGGGCCTTCTTTGACTCCAATAAGGGATGGAAACACATTCCTCACTCGAGATGGTGGCATCACATGGAAAGAGATCCGTAAAGGGGCCTATATGTGGGAATTTGGTGACTCTGGTTCTGTTGTTGTTATTGCCAATTCCCACGATCCGACAAACGTCGTGTATTACTCTACAGATGAGGGCCAGTCTTGGAAAGAATATAAGTTCAGCGATACTCTGATCAAGATTGATGATATCGGTACCATCCCCTCTGACACCAGCAGGCATTTCTTGTTATTCGCCAAAGCCCCTGCTGTAGATGGAGATAAGTCACTGGTGATCCAGCTGGATTTCAGTGGACTGACAGACAAGCAATGTGTTCTGGATAGTGAAAACCCTGATGATGACGATTTTGAGCTATGGTCTCCTTCGCACCCATTGGTTAGTGACAATTGCTTGTTTGGACATGTTGCACAATACCATCGAAAGATCCCAGATCGGGATTGTTTTGTTGGGCGAGATATAAGTGGGCCACATAAGGTTCTTCGCAACTGTACTTGTACTCGGCGAGATTTCGAATGCGACTTTAACTTCGTTCTCGGTAGCGATGGAGCTTGTCAGTTGGTACCAGGATATGAGCCCTTAAATCCTGCAGAGCAATGTAAAGAGCGTCCTGACTTAGTAGAGTATTGGGAGCCTACTGGCTACCGCAGAATCCCAATGAGTACTTGTGATGGAGGTAGGGAATTAGACAAGATTGAATCACACCCTTGCCCAGGAAAGGAAGGAGAATATAGAGAGAGGCATCGTGGCCTGCGAGGGTTTGCGCTGGCATTTGTTATTTTACTGCCAATCGGTATGACTATGGTGATTGGGTTCATAGTTTGGGATCATTATACCAAGCGATATGGACAAATCAGGCTTGGTGAGGAGGATGATGATCAGCCAGCTGTCATACGTTACGTGATTGTTGCGATTGCTGCAGTGGTAGCGGTAGCATCTGTTATTCCTGGAGTTGTTATATCAGTTTGGAACCGAGTCATGTCCAACTTCCAATCACGCAGATACACTTCTAGAGATTCATTCTCGAGGCGTAGTTATGCTCCTGTTGAAGTTGGGGATGAGGGAGAACTTCTTGGAGGCCAAGATAGCGACAATGACTTAGAGGTGGGGGACTCAGATGAAGAGTTGTAAGTTTCTATTAACTTTTATTGCAATCTAGTTCAAAACAATAGACAGACCCCAGAGTGTCTATACTAACATTCTGGGGATATTTATCATTATAGCAAGTTTACTGTTCGTTTGTTATTTTTGTACCTATGTATTAGATTCAGTTTGATCGGAGCCCAGTTGGTCATCAAAACTCAAAAGTTTCAGAAGAGAATGAATTAAAAAGACGTTAAAAAAGTGCGTGACCACAACAAGGTCGGTTAGGATAAAAAAATGATACGAGATTACTCTGACTTTGACTTTTTCTTTGGTGGTGCTTCCTCATTATTCTTGACGTCTTCTTCATCGTCATCGTCATCTTCTTCATCGATATCATATTCTTCTTCAATATCCTCTAAATCGGACACAATGTTGGCGTCCACAAAAAATTTAAGAGCATGAGGATAGATATCATCTGAAATAACTAGAGCAATGTCCTCACCTCCACGGAAATCTCCAGGCCCTTCACCGGTGAATGAAAACCAATTGAAGAAGGAGTCTTCATCGGAAGTATCCTCGCCTTCCTTCTGCTTGGTCAAGTCCATTCCAGACTTCCACATAATTGGGGTAGGCTCTGACACGTATTTGTACTGGCCCTGACCCAAAGACTTGCAAGAGAATGCCTTAGTTAAGGTTAGGCCGTCAGATTTCAAAAAGTCGTTTTCTCGAAAAGTGAAATTGATCTTAAAGTTCCGATGATTCTCGCCATCCCATTGGACTTCCAGCTCGGATAAATTATCAAGCAGTTCAGCGTCTTCCACTGAGAAATAATCAGCCAAGTCAGGGGAATTCTCAAGCACAGTCGACCAGAAAGCAGGAATGCCCTTCACTAGTTCCTTTCGACGCGCAAAAACATCTTTGAGCTTTTCATGAGAGAACTTAGCTTCATCAGGTTAGTAAACGTTCACATAAGTTCCAATTGGGCCACTTTTAACCTTCTTCGTTTTAACTTACCAATTTCATATTCCACTTCGGTTTGCTGTTCCATCACTTTAGCCAGCTGCTCGAAGGCCTCCTTAGGGCTAGAGGTTTGTTAGAAAATCTAGAGGAGAATGAAACCAGGCACACACAGGATACAAACTCACATCCAACTTACAGTTCTTCCGGCAACTCAACATCTTCTTTAATGTTATCGCTCATTATTTACGATTCAATTGGTGGTTTTATTATTCAAATCGCCAAATCCTGTCGCCTTTTTCGATGAAGAAACTTCGGGGTTCGCGACACGGCTTATTACCGATTCGCGGATCGATGAATTGAAAGATCCAGTATGAGCAATTGAGCAGAGCAAGAGGAATTGAGGGCCAACTAGAAGAGATCTATGATGGCAAGTCTTAAATGAACGAGATTCTAGTAAGGAATTGTTTTCATCGTTAATATACATTGAAATATACAAAATAGGATCTGATATGATGGGAGTTCCAGGAAACATCCCAAGAGACTCGAGCATTATCTTCCAGACTGACGCTTGCGCTTCGCTATTTCTGGAAGCTTTAATGGGGCAGTTAATATGGCAAGTTTGTGACCAGCTGCACTTCCTCCAGGAAGCCCCAGTGCTTCAGCTTGACCAGCATTTGCGTTTTTGATGTTACATCCTAGAGCTCTCAACAGTTCATTTAGCTTGGTTGGCTTCATCGAAAGTTCGTTAGCTAGGGGTACCAACTCCAAAATATAATTATCAAGTCTCAATGCTAATGCTAAGAAATAACACAGGAGCTTGCTCTCATGTGCGGGATCAATGATGAAGCTCCTGTCTTTTGACTTGCCAATATGACCAGCCCGAGAGGTGGTAAATCTGGAAATTATGCCATCTAATAAGATATCTGGAGGGTTACCAACTTTCAATGCTAGCGCAGATTTGCTAGATGCCCTTCGACTGTCATAAACCGCTAACAATAGCGAAGCATAGTATATCAACTTGAGACGATCCTGCTCATCACCCGACGACAAATTAGAAGCCTGCAAGCCTGCCAGTTTGGCGGCAATGTATTTAGAACTCTTATGAGGTAGCATTTCCTGTTGCTTTTGAACGTCCTTTTCACTTTTAATAGCGGCCACTCTAATCGAAGCCAATTCATTCTTGGGAATGATGCTCTTAACGGTATAAATTTCTTCCACTTTAGTAGTATCCAGATTATGAGCAGGGATCGGTCTCTCTTGAGATTGGGACGCCTTACGTTCTTCCTGAGTCGGCAATGATTCGGTGGTTGACTTCACAGTGTCGACAATGGCCGATTCCAGATCTTCTAATTGGTTGGCATCGATGCGGTTTCTTTCTAGGTCACTAATAACCTTCTTGGCTTTTTTGGTACCAAATTGTTCTCCAAGAGCATTCCGCTGTACTGAGGTTCGAACATTGGCTTGTCTGATCACCCGTTCAAGGTCTGCCTGGTTTTTAGCCTTGACTGTAGTGTCAAGCTTAACTACACTAGCTGGATATATTTGCAATTCATTTGTGGTAGCATCATAACTGGCTAAGGCATAAGATCCTATTGATCTTTCCGAAGTGCCTTCATATGCAAATGTGGTGGAATCTCCTTTGATCAAAGACTGCCCCGACTCTTTGGATGCGTATATCTTAAATCGAGCATCATCTGGAATGTCAGTGCTGACTGCAGCAATGGTAGCAGGCTGATTTTCCACTTTCACCGAAGCATTTGAAGGAAGCAAGTCCTCACTAAAAGCACTATCAGCTTTTCGTTTCTCTTTTGTCATTGTCGAAGTACAATAGCTCCTTCAATAAAAAAATTTAATTCAACACACTAACTCCTGTGAGCCGGCTTGGATATCCATTTCAATTTTTTTTTCCCTTTCACGGTACTGATAGAAACTTTTTGCCAGCCGCACCAACATGGTATCGGCTCTCAGTCAGATTCTCAGTGGAGGGTAATATGGGGGGGTTGCAGTTTTGTGGTTTTGATTGATCCTCATTGTTCGCTCGAGAACGGTATGCCCAGCATATATGAAGTGCTGGGAGTTTCTAGAGAAGAAGCTGACGATCCTGTGTCGTTGAAAAGAGCATACAAACTAGCGCTGTTGAGATCCCATCCAGATAAACAGATCAAGGGATCACCAAGTGTTGAAAATAAAACTACTGTGCAGGCCATACGCCATGCGTATGAGATTCTGACTGACGAGACAAGAAGAGACGAATACGACAGAATAGAAAATAACATAGTACCTAACGATAAGAATGAGAGGAGTGGACCGTTCTCAGTAAGTGAGACCATAGACTTGGACGACATGGATTTCAGAGAACAGGATAGTGGCTTAGGCAGGTGGACCAGGCCATGTAGATGTGGATACACTGAGGGGTATGCCATTACTGAAGAGGACCTCAATTCTAATGGAGACTCAGATGAAATCTTTGTACAATGTGTTGGATGTAGCATATGGATCAAAGTGCTGTACGCTGCTGAGGATTCATGACACTTTTTGTGGTGGGTGATCCTCAGTGTTGGATCATTGAGTTATAAAGCATGCATCAGTTATAAAAGTTGGAATTTAATGCCAAAGGATTAGTGATTCTTATTGTTCTATTATTATGTTACAATGTTCATTAACTCATTCATTAGGTCGTAAAAATATAAAAGGTTCAACCGGCTAATTAACCACAGCTTGCCTTCGCTTCTCTTCATCAAGAATAGCCTTTAAAGCTTTCCCTGTACCTTCAATATCAGTCAACAGATTGACGTGGCCTCTATCCGAAGGCTGCTCAATTACAGGTTCGAACCCTTTCATTGCTGGCATGAGCCACTTATGATACACAACTCCATCTCCAGCTCCGAACACCAGATCATGATAATTACCATCTTTAATACTAGCGGCATCCTTAACTCTTGCACCTCTCAAAGTTGGCACCACATGTCCATACAAGACCGCCAACGGAGGGTACAGATCCTTCTTAGATTCGTCATAAGACAAGTCTTGAAGAAAAGCCTTTGTTCGTTCTAAGGTTCTTCGAAGAAAATCAACCGCATCTTCAAATGGGATCATCTCATTGTCAGGAAGGGTGAAGGTTTCAGAATTTTCAAGCGACGAAAACCTCCTAAATGTGTCTTCACCAAACCTTAGCTTCTTTGCCTGAGGTCGAGTTCCATTAGTCGGTAGTCTTGGATCCATATTCACTTGAGTCTTACGCACCTCAGGAGACTTTGAAACGCACGGGCTTAGATTATACTCAATCCAAGTGTCGACGTCGAAAAAGTCAATATCATATCTTTTAGAAGTATCATCTTTGTCGACAAAGCATCTACCATCCAATGGCAAAAACACATACGAGCTTCTCATGAGAAAGTTGACCTTGGCAGTGAGGATACTAGAACTTAAAAGTACCGAATCTCCATGCCGAAGTGGACCTAAGATATTAGGGCAGCTGGCAGGTACTCCAGCATATAAAAGCCCTCTGAAAAGCTCAGGAGAATTCTGCATAGCATGATGAGCAATCAGGCCACCCATCGAATGTGCAATCACGATGATTGGCCGCTTCTGCCCTCTCTGTCTGGATTGCACTTTATTCATAAACTGGCGCAATCTAGCACTGTTAATATCGCAAGAAAGCCTCCAGTCATATCCAAATTCATGGACTCGACATGACGGTTGACTGTTAAGCTTGCGGATCAATTTCCTGGAAATATCGATAGGACCAATATGAGTAAGCATGCCATCAGCATATACCTTGTCTTCCATTTCCCATTCATCTTCATCTTCAAGTCCTACCGTTAGATCAATCCTGCGAAGATTGAGCCCTACTTTCAGCGGGATCCATACTCTACGGCCTGTTTGTTTATCTCGCAGAATAGACCCTCGATAACCTCCCATCACTATCACATCTCCGTCAATAGAAGGGAATTGATCTTGTTTGGGAGGGGCTAATGGGTTCAGCAAGTCCATTGAGATATTTGGCATCAGCGAATGTCGAACTGCTCGAAGCCGAGAATTGTCTTGATCATGCACATGTCTGAAATGATGTTCCTCTTCTCGGGTAGTAATTTTCCGCAAGTGATCCGGCGAGAGGGCTGATGCGATTGGTGGCGCAGGATTCACAGCATCTCCAGCATTGTAATCATTGAAGCTTCGGAACAGGGATTTCAACTTGAAACTGGACAAGTCAAAACTGGCCAGGGGACTGTTAAATGGTAATGAGAATGAAAAAGTTTTTTTATCGGCCTCTCCATCAGACTGCACCGACTCTCCGCCTATGATAGACGAAGCATCTTCAAAGTCTAGTAAATGTCGGGGTTCTGATCTTGAATCAGAAAGTCTATGTGGCTTAGTATCTCTTGCTGATCCATTATATGCAATATCGTCAATTTTATCGTTCCCCTCGTCCTCATCCTCCTCACATTCTTCTTCATCTTCAAATTCGCCTTCATCAGTACTCGGGCCGCTAAGCGATTGATCGCTTCTTGGTTCTACCAGAGAGTCTGGTCGAGAGGACGAATGCTGATGACCACTTAGGTCTCCCAACTCTGATAACTCTGGAGATGTGGATAGTAATACAGGAGAAGTCCCATCCTCCTGGTTAGAAGGGGACGTGCCAATTATCTCATTCCTTGGGCTCCTCGAAGGAGAGATCTTGATCTCTCGCACAGGGCTCTGACTACTACTTCGAGACAGCGACAGCGATCGAAATGCCCGTCGAAGCCGGTTTGGCATCTTAACACCACCCTCCATTACCTTCTTACAACCAATCTCCAATCGAAAAAAAATTTAACGATCAATTAATGACCTTTACTCCATCGACCAATCCTTTTTCCTCGATTCTTTGATTACCTTTTTATATCAAGCTCACCGCAACTCCCTTCGGTTGACACGGCTTCTTCAATATAACACACTCTCAGGTCGATCGTCGCCGCTCCGTACAGCGCATGATAGCTTAATCTGCAGCGGTTCGGTGATTAACTGCTTGAGCGGCACCGTATCGAGGCGGCGTAAAGGCGGAGCTAATGATCTCGAGTCTATATGGACGAGGGTTTGAACACTGGTTGATTGAGAGGTTAAGTCATTTCTAAAATAGACCTGCATTGATGTGCGACATAGTGGTTGGAACCTTCAGCTAAGCCATCTTGAGAATCTCGCTTCATGGCTTTGGCCACGGCCCTGGAAACTTGGAGGCTGAGGTAATGCTTGCTGAACTTAGCCTGGGTTTGGGTTTGAGCTTGGGCAATTTGGAGTAGAGAATGGATCGGAGTCGGGTCTAGTTAACATTTACGATGAGCTGATGGAGAGGGGAGGTTGGGACTATAGCCGCCAGGAGATAAGGGATTATAAAATAGATGGAGAAGCTGTCAAGTCTGATGAGAGCGATTTGATCCTGGATGGTGGCTGAGAGAGCATAAGAAGGATTGATCCGACAGCTTGAAGTGCGGTGGGGGGGGACGACAGTGCACGATAAAGTTAGATCGTCGTACAGTATCGTGTGATTTTATGTGGGCGCAATTTGCTTATCCGCTTGAGTGCTTACAATGATTATTGAATCTCTAGTACAATACATATTGGCTCAGCCGATTGTGCTTGTGATTATATTTGGCGGTTGGATACTATATGCCATTGTTCATCGGTTGTATTGGGCTCCATTATCCACAGTTCCTGGACCCACAATAACTGCATTAACCGAATATTGGATATTATACAAAACATGGAATGAACAGCGAATTAGGCTGACACATCAGCTTCATGAGAAATATGGCCCAATTGTGCGATTGTCTCCTACAGAAGTATCATTCTCAGATCCGGACACCATACGACCCATTTATACTGGCAATTTCAATAAATCATCATTCTACGGACAATTTGGCAATTTTGACCGCCTCAATGCCTTCTCATCTTTAACCAAGGCTCCTCATATTAAGCGCCGCAAAATCGTGGCTCAGGTATACTCAAAGTCATCAATATGCTCTCCCACAAATGAACATCAGACCCAGAAACGAATTGCCAATACTATGGCATATATCGAGAGCCATCGTAACCCTAGTGTCGAGGTCTACAACATGTTTCATGGATTAGCGATGGACACTGTGACCGGCTTTTTACTGGGAGATGACAATGGGTCACAATTCCTGATCAAGGATGACTGGTCGGTTATCCAATGCTATCGACTTCAATCCGCAATGTGGTTTTGGACTACACTTATGCCAAAATTTTACAATCTTGCTTTAGACAAAGCTACCAGAATTGCGGTTTCCGCTACTGCTGAATGGTTTCTTGCCCAATCGACGCATGCCGTGGCCAAGATCAATTCTAACCAAAGTTCTGTTGATGATGGTGCTGAGGTCAAAACCGTTCTCGGGCAATTGTACCAGTCAGGTGTCACTTCATACGATGCATTCTCAGAGATACAGGATCATACAGCCGCTGGTCATGAAACCACTGGTGCCACCTTGACCTTTCTCACCCACCATTTGTCAAAACATCCTGACATTCAGCACAAGCTTCGTCTAGAACTCATCGAAGCTTTCGGACACTCTTCCCCTAACCAGAAGTATGAGCAATTGCCATACCGTGTTGTTGATAACTTACCATATCTTAACGGAGTGGTCATGGAGACTTTACGACTGTACAGTGCAATTCCTGGCGCAGAGCCCAGAGTAGTGCCTTCAACAGGGATGAAATACGGAGAATACATTACATTGCCTCCAGGAACAGTGGTATCTATCCAACCTTGGACAGTTCATCGTGATGGTAAAGTATATCACGATCCTCTTGAATTCATTCCCGAACGTTGGTTCGAAAGCTCACCTGAATCATTAAAAGCGATGAATAAAAGTTTCATGGCTTTTGGCGCAGGCGTACGTATGTGCATTGGGATGAATCTTGCTCTTCAGGAAATCAAACTTATTGTGGCTTCAATCTATAGAACCTATTCTAACACGGTGTCTGAAGGGTACGATGATGATAACATGTACATTGTGGATAAGTATACTACTCACCCTCAAGGTCACATGTGTCAGCTAGATTTTGAAATGCTGAGCTACTGATGGCATCGACACAATAATCCACAGATGAATATTTAATACTATCCTATGATATAGCATTTCAATGCCGCGTTCACTGAGTTCTATCATTAGCGTCAAAGTGTCTCATTCCCTCGCCTATTCACGCCTCTCACCGCCATCGCTTCTTCCCACCCCCCAGCCTGGAGATCTTGGGGAAGCCGCGCCCCTCTATCATTATCTCCTACACTCGTGTCCTTAGTAACTGAATAGTTCGACTAAGGGACAAGTTAATAAGATAAGTTCTTTAATCGAAGTAAAGCACAAAAGAAGAACAGAATCCGAAAGAACAAAGTATGGACAGATTTGGATTCGGCAAAAGACCCTCACAGGAAAATCCCTACAACCGTGTTCCGGAAGGTGGCCACTCTCTCCCGCCCCCTCCTCCTGGGTATCGGGATGGGCAGGAACATCATCATCTACAACCCCAGGCTGTGAGTGGAATACCAATGATAGTGGATAATGCCCCTGATAGCACGTTTGCTACTGATAACGTTGTAGCGGTTCCCCCGGGAACATTTCAAAGCGGACAATATATCATTGTTAACGACAACTATGTGTTTTCAGTTCGGGTTGCTCCTCAGCTTCCGGCGGGAGTATTAGGAGCTAGTGGAGCTCAAAGAGAATGGGCTAAATGGTCTAGAAGAGAAAATGTTACAGTGGCACCATTTGATATCTTTGGTT
Source organism: Blastobotrys americanus (assembly GCA_003705795.3). NCBI lineage: Eukaryota > Fungi > Ascomycota > Dipodascomycetes > Dipodascales > Trichomonascaceae > Blastobotrys > Blastobotrys americanus. Next base: position 53,053 of record PPJN03000021.1, on the reverse strand, counting down.
CTGGGAATGGTCAGGTATATTTGGGATCTTTGGATCTAGAAATTGACTTTTACAGCAAGGCCCGGGCTGTGCCCACGCCATTTGAACAAGATAAACTTGGGAAGCGATTTCTTCAGCTGTACAAGAACCAAATCTTCGCCCCTGGCCAAGTGTTAGCTATGGAGTTTGGAGGGTTAAATTTCAAGGTGAAGGTGTTAGGCACTCAGGTGGTAGACCTAGGGTCGTTCACCATCGATGAAAAAGAAACACGATTAATGCATTCCGGTAAGAGAGGTATCTTAGTTGACCACACTGATATTAGTTTCTTCAAACCTCAGGGAGGTCTCATAAACCTTAAATCAGCAGACAACAAGCCTCGAATGAATGCGATCCTTCAGCCAAATTTCAGGTTTGAAGACATGGGAATTGGTGGCTTAGATGAAGAATTCAATACAATATTCAGAAGAGCTTTTGCCAGTCGAATTTACCCCCCGCGGGACGTGGAAAAGCTGGGAATAAATCATGTTAAAGGATTGCTGCTTTTCGGACCTCCTGGTACAGGAAAGACCCTTATAGCTCGTCAGATCGGAAAGATGTTGAACGCAGTCGAGCCAAAGATTGTTAACGGTCCAGAAATGCTGAACAAGTATGTCGGTGGCAGTGAAGAAAACATCAGAAAGCTTTTCAAAGAAGCCGAAGCCGAGTATAAAGAGAAAGGGGAGGAGTCGAACCTACATATAATTATTTTTGATGAGTTGGATGCTGTTTTCAAGCAGCGAGGCTCTCGGGGTGATGGTACTGGTGTTGGGGATAACGTTGTCAATCAATTGTTAGCGAAGATGGATGGTGTTGACCAGCTCAATAACATCTTGGTCATTGGTATGACAAATAGACGCGATTTAATTGATATTGCACTTCTACGTCCAGGAAGATTTGAAGTCCAGCTCGAGATCTCGCTACCGGATGAGAAGGGTCGTCAACAAATCTTCAAGATCCATACTTCTAAGATGAAAAAGGAAAAGAAGCTCAGTCCAGAGGTCAAAGTCGAGGAGTTGGCTTCGATGAGTAAGAATTATAGTGGTGCTGAGATTGAGGGTTTGGTCAAATCAGCTGCCAGTTTTGCCCTTAACCGAAACATCAAAATGGACCCGAAGAAAGGAATCATTTTCGACAACAAAGAGGTCATGGTACAGCGACAGGATTTCTTGAATGCCTTTTCTGAGACCAAGCCCGCGTTTGGTGTCAATGAAGAAGAATTGGAGACAATGATTCGTGGAGGAATAATCAAGTTTGCGAACCATATCGACGAAATTTTGCGCCAAGGTACTAGACTTATAGAACAAGTACGACAGAGTGATCAGTTTCCTCTCATCTCTGTCTTGGTTCATGGGCCACCTGGCACTGGTAAAACTGCTCTAGCCTCGGCAATCGCACTTGCATCCGACTTCCCCTTTATCCGTCTTGTTTCCCCAGATGCTATGATCGGAATGTCAGAAGCAAATAGAATTCAACATCTAAGTCAGATGTTCCAAGATTCCTACAAGTCTCCTTTAAATGTGCTGGTTGTGGATTCTATTGAAGATATCATGGATTGGGTTGAAATTGGCCCCCGGTTTTCTAACCCCGTTCTACAGACGTTAAAAGTATTCCTGAGCAAACTACCTCCTAAAGAACGGAGATTGGTTGTCTTTTGTACCACCTGTCAACGTGGTGTTCTAGAACAAATGGATTTGCTGAAATGTTTTAACCGTGAGATCTACGTGCCTAATGTATCTTCACTGGAGGATCTACGACATATTTTTGAGCAAGTTGACTTCTTGTCGGAGGCTGAGCGCGGCGAGGCCATCAGAATGATTTCTGAAGAGACCGGAAGTTCTGTCCTTGGAATTGGTATCAAGCAGGTGTTGTTTAATGTTGAAGCTGCCCGTCTCTCTGGAGGTAACCAGCTTAAGGAGTTTGTGGACATGACTGCTCGAATCATCAACAATAAGCCAGGAAGTGGCCACGCTCTTAGATTCTAGAATAGAAATCAAATTTAGCTGTAAACATTAGTATTTAACATGATTTGACTACGAATGTGGCTCATTTGAAGTGAGTGATTTCTGTGACTGAGCATCTTTAAGTACAAGAGCAGGAGGATTGCGTTCTTCAACAGAGATATATAACCTCCGCCAATCGTTAGAATTCGCTGCTATTTCTAGTCCATAAAGTATTCTTCAATTAAGGGTTAGTACAAGAAGATATCAAGCACTCGGACATCTGCACTCTTTGCCTTACATGAATAACAAGGTTCCTCCTAAAGGATGAGCGACAAGGGCGCCTAAACAAGTTAAGAATCTTATAAAGCATAAGGTATGGGTGTACGAATTTACAGCTTGATTGGCTAAACTATCATGTACACGAGAGTGGACATGATACCCATAAGTTTGTGGGCCACAGCTGTGTAAATGATATCTATAATGGCTGCCTTGTGGTTCATCATTTGTTGATATTGCAGTTGATAACTTTTTTTGTGGAATTGCTTGGGAGTTTTGTTTAGATTCTGAGATAGAGGCGGGAATTTGTACTCCGTTTGATTTCAGATCAATGGGACCTTTCGTTGAGAGCTCTTCAGGACGATGAAAAATCCTGAGACGCTTCTTCACTAGTGGCATTTCAAGCCAAGTCAAGAAAATCAATGAAGCTGAAGAGACACTATTATCAACTGCAAGGTCGACAAAAAATAAAAAAAATAAAGAGAGAAAAGACTAAACAATAACATCTCATCGAAGTGAGTAAAAACATTAAAAGATGCAATATTTTTTCAAGGAACCTTAAGCGTGGTTTACTGGGACTCACCACCACCACTTATTAGCATAACCAGTAATACCGGTACAATATACATCCAGTATTTTTGAATAAATGATTTCTGAGGCTCAGGAGTCAAAACCTCATTATTCACAAGTACCACTGGTTTCTTAAGGTCTGGAGAAGGTCCCTTTTCGCTGATAGAATAGACAATTTTCACAACATTGGAAGAAGAGGAATCATTAGTTTGAGTGTAATCTAGTCGAATTGGGTTACTAGAACTATCCAGCACCAATCGTAATGATTCACTCTTGGCAGGATCAATTGATGCAATCGAGGAGCATTCGAAATCGTTAGTACTCTTTGATCTGATACCAACACATGCGAGCCCTTCAAAATTGGAAGATGTCGGATCCAATTGGTAGACCGGAGATGTCAAATCTGTCCATTCTATGCGTCCTCTAGTCTGAATAGTGGAAGTGCCATCTAGAGGTTGAAACAATACTTCCGCTCCACCGCCCAAGCTAAAGCCTAGTAAGCTGAGGAAAACTACAAGCCACGTTCCAGAGCACCACATTCTGAACAGTTTCAATGTGCCTATTGATCAGTTAAATGGATACCGAAAGCTCGATGTTATGTAAATTCGTTCCTTAGGACTGGTTCCTTTATGGCTTGTCCGCTGTGTACTCACTGTCTACAAGATGAGCCGGCTGTAGCTACTGCCGCACGTGTACAACCTAGAACGAGAATCTCTCGGCGATGATTCGCCAATTCGCCCGACGACTGAAATTTCGAACAACCGAAAAAATATAGCATCCAGGGTAGGACTAGACAATATATCCTAAAAGAAAGATGGCATCAACAACGCTTAAGGTGAGTATATGGTGAGAGGAGTGTGTTTTGTATCAGTCACCAAAAAGACAGAACAGAGTACTAACTTATCAGGTTCTTCGATGGTCCTTTTTAGGTGCCGGTGTATTCTATGGAGCGTGGCATAACGGAGTACTGGCAAGAAGCGCCGAAACTAAACGATTTAACCAGGAATGGCAGCGAAAGGAAAAACTCATTAACGAGGCCAAGGCCAAGTACGCTGAACTGAACAAGTCCAAGGCCCCTGTTGGTGATGTTGTTTCTGACGTAAATGATCCCAATTTCGATGTCGAGAAGTATATTTCTTACTCTCTGGAGAACCTGAAGCAGTAAATAGAGTTGTAGCGCTGCGAAAGTAGACAAAATTCAACTGCTCATCCATGTCATGAATACTGTATAGGTTTTGGGTAGGCTGACCATGCTGATTTCTCTCGTTAGGGCTCATAGCAACAGTCACTGAAGGCTCAACGTTTTTTATCATCTATATATATATATACAGGCCCACAATCATAAAACAGAAAGTTAGGCATTTTCCCAATTAGATCTTACTTAGTCCTTACATCATCCTGGTGTGTTCCACGTCGTGTTCGGGCATAGACATTACCAGGACCGAGTCCAAACTTCTCTCGTACCTCATCGGTCGTTCGATCATAACCACAACGGAACACATGAGCACCTACAGCAGTGAGATCATACGTCTCAGCAAACCTGCGGATATCGAATCTCTCACGAACACTATCAGAGCTTTCCACCGTAATGGTTCTCACCGGCTCGGATTCGGTAGCTTGACGGAACACCCACACAGCATATCGATGGGTTGGACTGTTCTTCTCAGGATGAGGAGGAAGATAGCTCACTATCTCCTGGCCACTAGAAAGACCAATTACCTGATCCACATTCGATAACGGAACATTACACACTGCCCAATGCAAAGTAGTCTTAAACGAGTCGTTTTCTAGATCTGGAGTGTCAGGGTCGACGATGACCACCGTATATAGCGCGCCGTCAGCAATTTGATCAAATTCTTGAACTTTAAGAACTGGACGCTTTGATGCAACATTAGTAGGTATCACCTTGCCAGGCTCGATCCACTTGTTTATGAATCCTGGAAATTGTAATCTGACTGCTGCCCGCGGCTCCAAAGTGGGCATGGTGTCAGGGATGACGTTTAACGTTTCAAGACGTTGCATCAGGATTAATAGTTCATAAGACCTCCAATCCCGTTCATCCAAGTGCCGGTAAACTGGGACGGTCAGATCCACATTCTGTACCGTATGGTTATAAACAACTTGAGGGTTATGTAACTCTGCTCGAGATTTCAGTCCATTGATCTTCTCAATTACTTTATTTCGATCCTTGCGATTGGGCTTGACTGCTAATTGACTCTCCAATTTCTGAGCCTCTTCATACAGTCGAGAAGACTCAGCTTCTATAATCTTTGCTGCTAATGGAAATACTTCTTCCAATCCATTAGGAGAAAAATACCCTCGCTTGGCCTTGACAGACTTAAGGCTTGGAGGACCCAGGTTCCATTTCCCCTCTAAAACTGCTCTCTTTACAATAGGGTTCTGGATCTCCAATGGTGAGACAGCAGCAGAAGCTACAGAAGAAGAAGAAGACGCAATTCTTCTGACAAAAATCCTGCTAGCCATTGTCCAAATCCACTATGTGTGTGTAACTTCAACAACTTCCTGTCGGCGGATCAAGCTGAATTTTTCTTCCTTCCCTTTACATCTGTGGTGCCCCTCAGCCGTCCGTCTCTTCGCTACACCCTCGCCTCTCCTGCATGGGCACTTAATCCAGATAATTGATTAAGAAAGATAGGTTGCAATAACTGGAACAGGCTGACAAAAGCATTAAGGGATTGTTTAAGAACTATATTCAGTCTGGGATGGACTGTATCCGTTAACTAAGAACGCAATAAGAATATCAGAATGGTAGCACGATTATGGTTATCACACTTTGCGTTGCAGTTAATATTGGCTGCTGGGACTATTCTGGGGTTCAGCGCTTATAGCGATCTGTACTCCAGACCCAAGTTCTCTATCGAGTTCTCTACTCATGTATATGAGGAATCAGAAATCTCTGATTATCCAGCATCCCGATTCCAGAAGATACTCGTCCAGGGTCAGAAATATTTATGCGAATTGCCACAAAACGTCAGTGAACAACCGTTGAGCAATTTTACCAATTCAATTGACCAGTACAGTGACAGCAACAAAGACAATAATCAAAATGCAGATTTGAAAACTGTGGAAAGCAAGGCTAGGGAACTGTTAGCTCTTTCGTCCTCAAATTCGAATCCTAGATGTCTTTACACCCTCAAAGGATACTGGATGTATGAGGTATGTTATGGAGCCGAGATTCGTCAGTTCCATCCGGGTCCGATGAATCATGTTGGAAGTGTGCCTGAGCCTCAAAAAAATACCCCAGTGTATTCACTGGGCCGATTCCAGAACCAGTCAGAGTTGACGATCAAATCCACTGGAGATGCTGCATATGTAGTTCAAACCTTAGCCGGGGGATCTAGTTGTGATCTTACTGGGAAACAAAGATCAATCGAGGTTCGTTATTATTGTCGAGAAGGGCAAGAACATGATAGGATTGAGTGGATTAAAGAGCTTCAAACCTGTCATTATGCGGCGGCTATTTATACCTCTCGACTTTGTTCAGATGTAGCATTTGTACCTCCAAAAGGTAGCGATGGGTATGTGATCACTTGTGCACGAGTACTTAAACCGGGGGAACAAGTGAACGCACCAGAGTTTCAATCCCCATCTACAATTGACCCATCTGATGGAAAGGCCCATAGTGAGAAGAAGAGCCCGAAGGAATGGTTTAGGCCTCCAAAGCTTGGATCCCAGAAGGACTTTGAGAGTGTTGATCTCGATGAAATGGAACGCCTCAGAGAGCAACGCGCTCCACCATCTAATGAAGGTACTACCGAAGGTGCGGGTATACTCATAGATTTTGATTACGGTGAAGGAACGATTCGTATTAACCGCGAGGTAATAACTGACAATATGGTTAGTGAGATAATAGAGGCAATTACTTCTGGCATCGCAAGAGATATCACTTCCGGCATCGTTGAGAGGGATGGGGTTGTCTTTCGTCCTGATCAAACCTTCTCCATACTTTTAACCATGATCAACTCTAATGGTGATTTCATCGCAGACTTAGACGCCCGCTTGGATAGTGGTGTCTTGATTGTGTCAGTTCTGGAGGATGAAGAAGACCTAGAATCGGTGCGAGATTATGAGCCACCTTCGACATCAGGTATTGATACTGACGACACACCGCTGGAACTGCTGGACTCTCAGGAGCATCAGCTAGAAAACGGAGAGCAAATGGTGCTTTCTACCGAAATGGACGAGCTATAGTTTAATTACTACGCTCATTCTAATACTTGTATATGCATAACAAAGGAACAACCCTCTCACTAAGTATTGAGTGAATAGGTGTACTACAATCTGAATCTAGGATGTTTACCCCGAACTGGTAGATTAATAAAATAGATAAGTGATAAAGATACATCATCAAAAGTGTCTCAAAGATCATCTCGCGCTTATGAGAAGACCATAGACTTAAAAAAGTCCCGAATCATCTTTTTCCTGGTTAGCATTCTCAATCTCAAGCTCCAGTTTCAGAGCTAAATCATTGTCAGGCTCATCATTGTCTCCATCAACTTCACCAGCCATCCTCTCCTTGAGGAAGAATGCCCTTGAAATAGCTCTCTTCTTCACAGAGGAGATTTTGCCACTTGGCGGGAGCTTGGGCCGGGTGTTACGCTGCTTAGGAGGCAATTCATCACCTTCAGGAAGAACCTCAACCCCTGTAGTGTCCAGTTTTGCAGTGAAATATGTTCGCAGCATTCCAATCTGTTCTTGAGCCAGTGCTTTGCTCATAGGTGGATACTCGGGCACAGAGGGTTGACGCTCTTCTTCCTGGGTGAGCAGGACTGACGGAGCATTTGATCCCGCTTGGATCCGGGAATGAAGTAGATGTAATGGAACCGATGAAGACAGAATATTAAACTCACGATCCAACCCTAATTCTCTAAAACCGAAGAAATCCTCATCCCCAATCTCACTGCTAAAATCTCCATTCAGGAATTGCTCGCTATTATCTTGGAACTGAGTTTCTGTCAAATCAGCAACAGGTCGTAATAAGTCCTTGAGGAAAGCTGTCAGTTTACGCTTGAGCTCTTGCAATCTGTTCCCATGGACCTCAATGTCATTGCGGATATAAAGTTCCAGAGTAGATGGCCCCCCGACACCATTCTGTTCAAGAGCTGATAAAACTGCTTCTTCAAACTCTAATTTCGGCTTCGAAGAATTAGATTCAAGCATACTTTTCAAAGTGGCACCAAGCTTCATCATATAGTCCCCAGCTATCTCCGACAATGCCTCGATAGCCACTCCCTCAGTCACTTCAAAACCGGCATGCATAGCTACCTTTGAAACTGCTCTCTTCATAGCACTTAAGGCCGCATCGCTGTTGTATGGATCACGGTCAGGTAATCTAGACTCTATATCCAAATCAGAATCGACAATCCCTTCTGGATTGTAGTTGTTTGCAGAAGCATTATGCACATAGGTCTGTTGTTTCATCTGCCGAATTAACGATATCTTCGCGCAGATTTTTCGAATCTCCTGAATTTCGTAGAGGTTGCCATTCATTTTAGAAGTCAACCCACCAGTGCTAACAAAATTTGACGGCTTAATATCCTCAAATTTCAGATCAGACATACCCTCATCTGTATTTTTGGGATCTAGAGTCCATGGAACGGGAGGCACACCTGAAGCAATCTCGTACTCCATCAGGAAAGAGTTTTTCCCCGTGTCATTTAAAGATTCTAACAATCCACGGGCAAAAAGCGGTCGAGAAATGTTTGCTTCGTTGGAAGTCTGAGCGTTGATCGCGTCTTCAAATTTAGACATCTTTAGCTGCGTACGCAGAGGCGCCAGTGAAGACATTTGAAGCTTGTTGTCTTCATAAATCTTCGTCCGCGCTGAAGACAGTATAGCTCTTTGTTGAGAAAAGCTCTTCTTCCATGCCAAACTCTCTGCATCCATATCATCAGCTTCATTCTCGTCACTCGAATCTGGTTCCTCCGGTGGGGCATTGGAATCTCCATCTGCTCCAGGAGTTCCAACTCTAGATGCTGAATCCCTCACAGAACTGGGAATCGGGCTGGCACGCGCTAAAGGCTGATTCACGATCTGAGTATTGGTTGTGCTACCGGTTCCCACAGTTCCGTCAATGCTTTCCACAGTCCGATCCCCATCTGCAGTTGAGTCTTCGCCCATTTTAACATCCTCAGTACCATCCACAGATGTGGAGTCGGGTTCTTTCACCTCTTCAAGCTTTCGCTTCTTTCCTTTGGTTGTATGCTTTCCTGCCCCCTTTCCAGCCATTCTGGAAGTTCTTGTAAGCGGCGCAGATTCATCATCATCCTGAGAAACGCCATTAGTATCCCCCTCAGTTGTTGAAGGTTCTTCAGCTTCTACCTCCGCCCTATCACGGACCTCCACATCTGGAATCAGAGGAATCAAGCCAAGTGTTTTGCTTTGCATTGCGAAAGCGTGGGCACGTAAAAAATGCTTAGGGTCCGCATTATATGTTAAACAGTTTTTCCAAATTAGCATCACATCAGAAACAAAATCCTTCTTGGATTTATATTGAAATGATTTTAATTTCTTCATTACCGTATTCAGATCCATAGGGGTCTTAATAATGTTGAAATAATTCGGTGCGTCACGTTTGTTCACCTTATTGAGGAATGCGGTTGAATGTTCAGTATACCCTCTAAGCTCCAACACAACTTTTTCTGCAGCCTCGTAAAGTTCTTCTTGGCCAATTTTTTCATCACTAGCCCACTTTGACCTATTTTTTCTCACATCTGAGATTAAATTGCGCAATTCAACGTCATTGAGTAAAAGCTCTTCTCTCTTTCGATCAACAGCAGCAAGAAGATGCTTAAGAGACAGGTTTGCTGCACCAAATTGGCCAGTGTTTGAAGGTTGAGACATGGATTCTACCTTTCTATCAATATCCATATCTACTTGTCGATCCGAATCCTCGAGTTTACGCTGCTGAAGTGCCCGTTCCCAGTCCCCTTCAAATGTATGGTACATTCGTCCATAACTTTCGGTACCTTGCTTTATCATGAGATTTTCATCTTCATTCGATGGAGTGACTATAATAAGAAATAGTTAGAAATCTGATATAAAGCAACCAGCAAGAAAATGTATGCATGATAGCTTGACACGCCTTTGAAAGAAATTTTCAAAAATGAGGTGGAGTAATTCCACGTTTAAACACTTACCTTTCACCGATATCGGTTCTTCAAAAGATCCTCGACCAATTCCACCATCAACCTTAATACTATCCTTCGTCTCATCTTCGTCTGTTTTACCCTCGTCATTCTTAACTTCGCCTTCCTTCTGGCCCTCATCCTCCTCGTCCTCCTCATCATCATCATCATCATCATCATCGTCGTCGTCGTAATCTTCGTCAGTCTTTCGAGCGGTCGTCTTTGGAGTAGATTGGATTGCCTTATTAATTCCACCATCTCCGTCCTCATCTTCAAGAATTGCATAGTCAAACTCTTGCGAAGCTCCATGCCCAGTATAGATAACTCCAATAACCTTCTCATAAAGCATATATCGCACACGAAACGAGAGCTTAACAGGATCCAATTCTGCAACCGCAGGCTGAGGGGTCACTCGGAGTGACGGACGAGGAGTGTGAGAGTCGAAAGGAGTGGAGGGTACGACGGATGGCGTTCGCCTAGGGGAAATTCCTGGAGGCACATGAGAGTTGACAACTGTTTCTACCTTAGCACTAACCTTACCTTCCAGTAACCTAGCCCATTGGTCTCCTCCTACCTCCACAATGCGTTTGAACACTTCATGCTCTCCTACCGTAAGGTAGCCGCGCCAAGTGCCTTGAGATTCAATATCCTTTGCAATCCGCAACAGGCCACCAACAGAGGACTGGTGCCAGATCTTCGTGAGATCCTTCTGGTACTCCATGTCTGGTTTCACCTCGCACGAAAATACTCCAGACCTTCTTCCTTCTGTGAAGTTTTAAACCCTCGTCCGGTGTGTGCGGTTTAGAGTTGATCAAATAATTGAATCGGTCGGGCCTGGAAATCTGGGAAGATGCCGTCAGCCGTTCAAATAATAGATGCGGCTGGCGGTGGGGTTTATTGCCCGCCAAGGTAAGAAGGTTCAACAGGAGGAGTGAGAGCCGGTTAGGCTAACTACGAGGAACTACAATTGACAGCATCAAGCATTTAGAATAGAAAGAAAAGGTGTAATAATTAATTCTAATTACAATGAAAGATATTAATACAACTTATGGAAGTAGCATCAACTTCTACCAGGAATGCTACTCAGATATTGACAGGTTATTACTTAGATCTTACCTTTGAGAAGGTTACGGACAGTATTGACAGCCGAAATCCTAACAGTCTTACCTAAAGACCAAAAATCCATGGTTGAAGTAAGAGAATCAAGGAACCCAAATGGAAGCATTGTGGGGATCCATCCTTGAGCCAATTCCAAAGCCCAAGATTCCCGTGGCATCGCATACTGCTTGTTCTGGCCACAGGGTAGATGATGGCTGTCTCCGGGGAGATATACCTCAGCACTTTGTGCATTGGCTGGAGCGGCCCATTGCTCTCCAGCTAGAATTAAAAAGTAGTCATCAGCAAAGTGAGTACCAGTGTGGCCTTCAGTACCAGTTGCGGTGCCAAAAAAAATCAGATACTCTGAGATGGAGGCATGTAATACAATCATCGTACCCATGGCGTTTCCTGCATTGTTGAAAACCCAATCGTCATCATTCCATTCATTGATGTAGTCTCCATATTCTTCGCGCAGTCCATCATGAACTTTGTGTAATATCACGGTAGAATTGGCTCCAGGGTTCTGTTTTAACACCTCTTGACCAATCTCTTGGAGTCGCACGCGATCGAACACGTACGCCTTGGGTAAATAATGGACCCTGACATAATCCAGAACTTGATACGCGATCAGAATCAGTAATGGTAAACGAAATAACCACGTCCACTTCATTTTGCACTTAATATGACCGGTTAATAGCCCACAGGGTAAAACAATGTAATAAGCTATTGCCGAACCGAACGTTTTCTCCAGCTGTTTTTTTCGCCCCAAAAAATGGTCTGATATTGCCGTACCAATTTAGGTATACCTATGCAGATCCTTTACCGTTTACTAGCTCATCATCAGTCTTTGACACCACACGAAGACTTGTGTTAAGGACCAGGAAAGAGACCACTCTATTGTGAATGAGCGAGCAAGAAGGCCGATATTTCCAAGATTGAATAGATCATACACGTTTGGAGCACCAGCACCGCGAGCAATTTCTCGCAGAGTGGCGCTAGTCAAGGGAAAGACAATCATGTCCATCAGTAATGGTGGTAGTATTTCAAGAATGAATCGATTGCTGGAATTCTTAGGAACGTCAGACGATTGAGGACTGGAAAGGACCCTGAGTAGTACAGTAGTCAATTGCCTGACATTACTAGCAAGAGTGGCCGAGCATTCCATTAGAATAAACTCTAGGCGATGGTCCCAAAGGTAGGTAGGATTGAATAGGTTGTAAAATGCGCTCAGGGGAGGTAGAATGGTCAGTCCTTTAATACCAGCCAACTGCATGTAAGAGTGACGATGAAGGGGGGTTAAAAGAAGTGTTCCCAGTAACATAATTCCCGTATTAATGACAGAAGGAGGAGCAAGTACTTCAGCAGGGACGGTATAAGTTAGGGAAAGCAAGTCGTAAAGCAGGCTACATAGCATTCCACTATATAGAATTCCAGTCGATGGTGGCCACATCAAAAGTTTTGCCGCAGATAAATATGACACCCCAGTAGGAAGTCTGTATGTTTGGATCCTACATCTTAATACCGATAGTGGCCAATGTGCCAGGAGATAGGCAGCATAGAACCCAGCAGGCAAATACCACTCAGTAATTTTAGCTTTATTCCACTGTCCACTGTTACCCTCAATACTATTATTGCTAGCAGCCCCAGTGAGACCTCCCCCTCTCGCACCTAGGCTAGCTCTTCTACCACCGCCTATCCCTAGAAACTTTAGAATCTCTGCTTCCGCAGTGCTGATTCTCTCCGATAAATCCCGGTTTTTCTGGCTGGCATCAAGAGTTTGTTTGGCTTGTTCATTGTCTTTATCTGGCTCTGATTCAAGAAACGACGGGCCCAGAGCGAACCTCAATAGTCGTTTTACTATCATGGATAAATCATTAATTGGCTTGCATCACGCGCCATGGATGGGAATATATAGCCGTCTCCACGAGGCCATCTTGACGCAGCTACCAGGGAGCGAGGCATATTAGAGGAACAGAGCTGTGCAAAAGTACAGATAAATAAAAAAATTTTAAAAAAAGTCTTAAGAGTTAATTGGTGCCTCAGAATTTTCAGTGTTACCAGATCATTGCTCAAACACCATGTGTGTCTATAGCATCGGTAAGAAAATGGTCATCATCGGCGGGGAAATATAGAAGCAATTGGATAGGACCAACCGAGAGCACTGTTAATACTCAGCTGAAGATCCCTTTCAATTAATTATTTGGATAAACCATACAGCACCAGCTGTTTGTACCCAGATATACTCTCCACAAGGTCAGAAATTATAACATATTCATTAGCACCGTGGGCTTGATGGATAGACCCCGATCCATATAGGTATCTTGAGAAATTTCCATGTAAGTTGCCAATATCTGTAGCATACTTAAGAACAATGTTATCAAATCCAGGGACCTTGTAATCTAGAAATTGTGGAGCGGTACCCACAATCTTTTCAAGCTCGAGATGCTCAGTAGATTCAGCCAAGTCCGTCAAAAAACTGATAACCTCATCCAACTTATCAGCCACCCGGATTGAGATTAAGGCATGGGCTTCTGCTGGTATAACATTTGCAGCTACTCCACCATCGATACGGCCTATATTAACAGTAGACTCACCTAGAAGTTCAGACTTTGGAAATTCATGGGACAGAATCTTGTTGAGTGCTTCAATGATGATTTCATTAGCATTGATTCCAAGCTCAGGATATCCTGAGTGCGAGGCCTTTCCAGTTGCTTTGAAAGTTGCCAAAGCTACCCCTTTGTGTCCAACACCCAGCTTAAGTTCGGTTGGTTCACCAAAGATAACAGTCTCCCAAGAGTCCACACCGGTGTGGTTGTCAGCATATCTCATTCCTATACCATTGGTCTCTTCCCCAACTACAAACAATAAACCAACATCACCGTCTGATACTCGTCCTTCGGCAACCAACTCATTGACTGCAAACACTTGAGCTGACACACAATTCTTAGCGTCAACGGCACCTCGACCATATATCCTATCGCCTTCTACTCGATAAGGGAAGTATGGGGGTACTGTATCGATATGAGATGTTAACAGTACCCTAGTATCTCGAACATCTCCAACGTACGCATAGATGTTCTGTCTGAAAGGGTCGGTTTCGACAGTCTGAACCTCTACAGTGTAGTTACTTGCTTTTAAATGCTTAACCAAAACTTCAGCAACGTCTATTTCATTCCCTGAAACTGAAGGAACACCAACAAGCTTTCGGTGCAATTCGAAAAATGGACTATAACGACTATCAACTCCCGTTTCTATTTTATCGAATGACAGTTCTTGGTACACCTCAGATAAACTGGACTCTTCTCTATTCGGGCTCAACCCTGTCAGTGATCCCAACACCAGTGACAGTTGACTCCATTTCATGGTTATAAGATGCGTCTATAAGGTGGCCCAATAACGGTGGTACTTCCTTTTTTAAACCTCTTATTTCTCCCGATGCTTCTACTACATGATGAGCATTTCTAGCCCGTGTATCCCGTCATTTTATTCCTCGGATTGCAATCGGAATGGTGAGAAAAATTGTACAGCGGCAAAAAACCTTACCGGGCTCAGTGGGTGTAGCCCCACACTACACAGTCGGTTGGATCTCCGAATGGTAAGACCGAGCAGGGGACGGGCTGGGGAAACGACCGGGGAATCCAGGTGAATGCTGACCAATTTACACTCTATGGTCCAACAGAATTGAGGGATGACGGAAATCGAGTCCATAGGGCTCCTGGCTGTGGATTGGGATGAAACCATCACTACTGAGGATACCATGAGCTTGATCGGAGAAGCAGCATACCTATCGAAGCCCGGATTTGAACCAAGGTGGGAATGGTTCTTTAACAAATATGTAGAGGATTATGAGCGACATGCCAGCCAAGTAAAAGGTACAGCTAATGCTGAGAGAGATAGGACAATGGAAGAAGAAATAGACTTTTTATCCGGACTCAATTGGGTCGAGGATGCAAGCGTTAACAGGGTGGAAAAAAGCGGGCTGTTCATTGATGTTCCATTGAGCTCCGTGTTGGCCCAGGCTAGTAAAGTACAGATCCGACCGTCATGGTGGCAGCTTCTGCAGAAATTGGTTGAGAGAAAGGTGCCAGTGGTGATAGTTAGTGTCAACTGGAGTGGAGAATTGATTCGACAGGTTTTAGATGATCATGGGTATGATGAGTCTGTGGTTCAGGTACGTGCAAATTTCTTGTCCAAGGATGAGAATAACTTTCTAACCGGTAAACTTAATGAAGGACCAGATAAACTTCGTACTGCTACTGATAAGCAACGAATAATCAAGGAGCTTCGTACACGATATTTGCCTGTAAACAAGTATGGTAACAGCAAGAACTACTCGAAGCTCTATTATATAGGCGATTCGAGCACTGATACGTTAGCCTTAGCTGAGGCTGATGTAGGTATTGTGATTGGAAAACACAAGACATATCAACGACTAATCGACTTAGGATGGCATAGCCACCTTTCGTCCTTGGTTTATATTAATGACTTTGATGAGCTTTTTTAGGCATATCGGTATATTGAATTGGACACTGCTTTGCATCACACCCAGAGCAGCTCAAAATTATACCTCACTACTACACAAATCAAGAATCAAACTACAGTTTATTGGATAAAATTCATACACCTTCTATTATATCTAGGTCTACATAAGATCTCTTCATAAAAGAGGTTAGATTCAATTAGCGATCTCGTTCTCATTTAGGATATGGTTGATTGCAGTTGAGCCGCACCGATAAAGATTCTATCCATTCGAAACAAACAGTACTCAAACCGTCCATCGATCTTGAGTAACTATCATTATGAGTGCAGAATCCCTGGTCTCGATAGGGAAATCTACTCTCCAGTTATCAGAGCGACGGAAAGCAGCACTTCGGCAGCCACAAGAGCTATTTTCCTTTTCCATCGATCAAAATTTACAAACTCAAACTGATGACCGTTGTCTATCATACTATTACTTTCCGGACGCCTGCCTGGAGCAGCGTCTTGACTTATCAGGAGGATACAGCGAATTTATCGAGAAAGATGAGTCCAAGGACCATCATTTAAACCATCTACTTTGTGCGTTGATAGAAAATGAAAAGAAGAACAACAAGGCTGTAAATGCTTCGATCATTACGTTTCGAGGTATCATGACAAAGCTAATGTGTCTTAACTACAACAAACGAGATGAAATCGACTTGAATATTCTACAATTCGACGGCCAGATTTTCATGGAAGAAGACCATAACTTAACGAAGTCAAAGAAGCGCGAAATGAACGAACGGGATAAACTTATGGCCTATTGGGGATACAAATTCGAAGCATTAGCGACGATGAAGAAGCCATGGGCCGAAATGACTAGAGAAGAAATTGAGGGCCGGTCAGGAGAGAGGGTTAATAACATTGAACAGTATTTGTCAGTAGTCCGTACTGGTATAGGCAATACCAAAGTTATTCTTGGTGGAGAGGTTGATTGCGTTAAAGACTACAAGCCCAATCCTGGAGAAGGTGATCCAATTTCTCATTACGTGGAATTGAAAACTAGTAGTGCAATCTTCAATGAAAACGAAGCCCGAAAGTTCGAACGAAAGATTCTCAAGGCTTGGGCACAGTGCTTTCTTCTAGGCATCCGTCATGTTGTGTACGGATTTCGAGACCAAAATGGAATTGTGGTATCGAAAGAAGAGTATAAAACAGAGCAGCTACCTATCTTTGTTAAGAACAGTAACGTCATATCAAAGGACGCAAAATGGAATGGAAACGAGGCTATTGCATTTTATGCTGCTGTGGTTGAGTGGATAGTCGCTACAGTGGGAGTTAATCAGGGAGATGCTTCAGTGGCTTGGAGACTCCAATATCGAGCTGGTGACCAACAATTGACTCTAATCCAGCTCCAAGGAGAAGAAAATGACCGCGTTCTTAATACATTACTATTGCCCGAGTTTGTGGAATGGCGAAAACATTTGAGAACATCTCAATCAGGTAAATAGAGTTCTAACATTTATCACCCAATAATTTGGGGCGTTTGACATTCTGTTTGAGATTACTGGAAATGAAGATTATGATTTCAAGAATAAGAAAACCTGTATAAGATGATAAATAAATGACAATGATTCTGTTAGTGTTTCATTTCAAAAAAAAATTACCCTATCTATATCGCCTTCGCACAGAAGCAGCTCTGGCCGTATAATATGGAGTCCTTCCTCGAGTCCGTGAGGCTCCAGTTCTTGGAGTTCTGGGAACCTTTGGAGTTTGTGGGGGACTTTCTCTTTTGGTTGCCGCCCATGCTCGTCCTAATAGACTCTCGCGATTATATCCAAAACAATTGTTAGTAAGTGCCAAGGTGCCACCAATAATGATAGTCATAAATAGCATTGTCTTGTAAGAGATGGGCCTAACAAATCCATTGAATATCTCCCCAAAAGTCTCTGCTGACACTTTTGCTCTACCAACAATTGCAGGATCTCTGTTCATGCACTTTTCCCACGAAGTGCACATGTTCTCTAACGCAGGTACTCGTTTTCCAGGCATACAGTTATTCCTGATATATTCCTTGGAGCACATTGACATTTCAGCAATGATCTCAGCAGAGTACTCTTCGACTTTCATGTCCACATCATGACGAACAGTGGAGACAAGAAGGTGAAGGAAATAGAGAATATACCCTAAAACGATTGTGTTAAACATAATCTGCAGGAACGATCCTAAAACAATTGGAGTATCTGGATCAAAAAGCCGAGAGGTGAATCCACGACGCCAGTCATATTGCTGCTGCTGAGACTGAAGTATGAGCTGTCGTTGGAAATTAGAACTAGCTTCGATCTGAGCCTGATTCTGAGGGTCGTTATCCCATTCCGCGCCTACTTCAGCTGATAAGTTCCTCACTGTGCTCTCCAGCTCATCATCTTCCCATTCCTCTTGGTCTTTAGAGAGAGTCTTGAAGCCTCGGGATGGGGTGTTTGGAACCTTTGAGCTAAAAAACTGTGCATTTTCGAGACCCTTCTTGGGAGAGGACTTAGAACTGTAGTAAGCGGTGTTTTTAACAGCCGAGAATTCAAGCTTGGGCCCTGTACGCAGTGAGGCACCAAATGATTTACCGGCAGCGAGGTTCTGCACCAATCGACGTTGCCCACCATCTACAGCAGGGCCATTGATCTTAGCTTCCGCAGAAGAATCTGGGTTAGTAGTAGTTATCTCTTGAGAAAGTGGACTCTTTCGAATGGGCTCTGAAGCCCTGCGATCATAACTCGTTGCCAGTTTATAAGCACTAGACTTAGCGATACTTTTATTGTTTTCTGGTCTTCTGCCTGGCTTCCCTGCTTTAGCGGATTGCGAGGATGAATTTGAACCAACCGGCGATCTACTAACTGTCGCCGACCCCTTAGGAGCATTTGATTTTGCTGATGCAGCAGCAGTGGCTCCTGTGGTGGCACTGTTGTTATTTTGAGAAAGAAACATACTGTCTTCAGCAGTTAAAAAGTCATTGTTAAGAGAACTATCGGCCGAAAGGGTGAATGATGATGTGGTTTCAGACTGTCCAGTGGAGAAAGGAGAATTTGGATCCATCTGAGATGAAGCCTCTGGTCTCTCAACACTCTGAGGTTTCGCAGGCGGAGTATTTATCATATTGCGCATACTAGATCGACGAGAATCAGGGTTCTTTTCAAACGGTAGATATTTTGCGTTTGGGAACGAGTATCGACTGTGAGGTGTAGATATTGATTGTGGCTGGGACAATAGATTCTGGTCAACAGGGTGCAATACTTTTCGAGTCTCAGCTTGGTGATTAATAGGAGATGATGCATGAGAATGATCCAAAAAGATTCCGGAAGTATTTTCTCCCGACGCTTGTGATACACTTCCCAGGTGTTCGATAGATTTCTTATCTTCCAATGGCTCTTTCTCGGTCAGTGAAATTTGGCTTCCCGTGTCCAATTCCTCTGATGAGTCGTCGTCAAGAAACGATATCACTTCCCTAGTACTGGTATTAGCAGAACTTGCGAATGATGCCGATGGCGAGGCTTGAAACAAGCCCAATCGACTGCCTTCTCCTTGTAAACTAGTTCGTGCCATTCAATGTCGTTCCTGTAAAATACTTTATACACTGGTTATCACCGGTAATATCGCTGACACTGGGTGTACATATATATATGTAGTCTCAATCACTAGAAATCACCGCCTTTCCGCCTATTTAGCCTCTACCTGAGATAATCGGTTTGTTTGTTTTCATTTTGGCCGAAGATACACATACGGCTGTGCAGCACGGCTGCAAGGGAGCTGGATCATTACGGGGTTCCGATATCAAGCGTACTTAGGCCAGAAGGCAGTAGAGATTTACGTGAGGTGGGCGGGCTACTCACTACTAGATAAATAAATCGACAGATTGGATCACGTAGAGCCATTAACTTGAGTCATTCACAGTCATTTGACTTTACAATTACGACCACAACTGAACATATGACCACTCGAGACGTAGATGGAGTTAATTGGTATGATTATTTGGTGCGCTTTTCTGTTCCCTCCCAGCTTAGTACGCTGCTTACTATATTCCGCGACATGTACGCGTCCATTTAGGGGCGACAGATAGCGCGTAGGGTAGGAGACCAGAATCCAGTAGATGAAATATATCAAGGATTCAAGATACCTTTGAACAGAAGAGACTACAGGAGGCAAAGCTAACCGGTGATTTTGGATTGAAAGACCTTTGGACCAAACTGGTTCGTCGAGGTCGTAACCGTTTTTTAGTTCAGCCAGGGTTCACAAGGTCGTGATTGAGATGGCTTCACAGGAGGAATTCACTCAAGCAAATTCTCAGCAGGTGGAAGTGTTAGAACCTGATGCAGTATGTGTAGTGGAGTGCACGAACAACAAGTTGCCTAATAACCGACTGGTGTTAAGGAATTATCAGTTTTCGTGGAAATTTGGTCGTAACGAAAGTTGCGACTTTATGCTTGGAAATCATAAGAGGTTGAGTAATACTCATTTCACTATCTTTCGCACCGAACAGGCTCCAGAGAACTTTATTCTCAAAGACACTAGCACTAACGGAACTTATCTGAATAATCGAATACTACCCAAGGGCTCGAGTTATCTACTTGCCGCAGGAGATCATATAACTGTAGGAGTAGGAATTCCCGATGATGAGATCCGATTTGTTGTATCATTCCCTAACAACGCTCGAGCTCTACCCTCCGGTGGCATTCATGCAGACTATTCAATTGGTGAAATTCTAGGGTCTGGTGCGTTTGCTACAGTAAAAAGGGCTGTCGAGAGGTCTTCTGGCAAGCTGTACGCGGTAAAAATTATTGAGAAACGTAAGGTGTCAGAACCTGCGGTGGTCGAACGAGAAATTGGAATCCTTGGAAAAGTTAATCATGAATACATTGTCGGAATGCACGCATTCTATGAAGACCAATCCAGTTATTACTTGGTCATGGATTATCTTGGAGGAGGTGACCTTATGGATTTTGTGGTCCAATATGGTTATATTGGAGAGGAGGCTGCACGAGAGATAGTTCGCCAGGTCTTGGAGGGGGTACGCTATGTTCATAGTTTGGGTATTTCTCATCGAGATCTTAAACCTGATAACATCCTCATCGCTAACGACAGTCCAGTGGTTGTTAAAGTGTCAGACTTCGGTCTCGCGAAAATTGCGTCCCAAGGATCCCAGCTGAAGACCTTTTGTGGTACTCCGTCGTATCTTGCTCCAGAAGTGGTATCATCACGAGGGCGGCACAATCTTCATACTCCATATTACTCAAACCTGGTGGATGTGTGGAGTATTGGGTGCCTTGCATTTGTAATTCTCACTGGTTATATGCCATTTGATGGTGAAACTCAAGAAAAGCTGTACGACAATGTCATGAGCGGACGGTATAATCGGTATATTCTACAGAAGCTCCAGGTCAGCCAGGATTGTCTAGAGTTTGTAGATGCATTATTGGAGGTTGACCCTACTAAACGTCCTTCAGTAGCAAAGGCATTGCAAATGAACTGGGTTCAGCCTGTGGATGAAGGGGTCATAGACGGTGTAGGTGACGTGAACGCTGATGAGGTCAGAAGTAAGGAAAGCAGCGGTTACAATGCTGATGCGATGGAGAACTTGAGAATCAGTACTTCTCCACCTGGACCAGAAGATGAGAGAATGGTCACTGAGATTACTGGAGATCCTCCAGGTCTCGAAAAGACGCCTGCTGGTGATGGGCATTCAGAAAGCGAAGATGAGGAGGAGGTAAGTACTAAATCTCAAGACGAGCCCCGATTTAGTCTCCGCGATCTAGACTATACCAATCAAGAATCAGACACTGGCTGGCTCAAATTGGCTACGAGACCCGAAAGTGTGCCTACTAAGGACGTGAGAGTAGAACAGGGAAGAGTTATCTTTGGCCGTAAGGGTAACGTTGTGAATGAATATAATTTGGACATTGAGGTCAAGGATGCTCGAATATCGAAGTTGCATTGTGCAATCTTGAGGAAGTCCTCCTCGACTGATGACTCAAACTTAAACGAAGTCTGGCTTTACGACTTCTCTTCTAATGGCTGTAAGGTCAATGGACAGCGAGTAGGGAAGGGTCGCAAGGTGATTCTACGAGATGGTGATGTTTTATATTTGTTTGTTGACAACTTCAAAGATAGTAAGTGGCATATTAAGCAATGAGTGGAGTAAGGTTAATTGATATTGCGTTGTGATTTGACTTGAGATATGGGATTACTAACATAAAGGATCAACTGTGCTAGGATATGATGTTATGTTCTTGGATAAGACTTCAAAACTGAGATCGGGACCTGCCATCCCTGTCGAAATTGCCGAAGATGAGCTGGCAGAATTTAAGAACACTGCAAAGAGTGGGAATGAGGATCGAACGGCCGAAAACAGTGGTGATCAGGGAAAGCGCAATGACCGGCCCAGGGTAAGTTAACTAGAGGGTGGGGGAGAGTGAAGTGATCTTAACATCTTTAATCACATCATGTCTATTGTTATTACTACTTCCTTCTTTGATCTTTTCAGCTAACAACAGTCATTACAACTTAGCCAGGGCCAAAGCCAGCACGAGACTATTCGCCCTGCCAAGCGTCAGACTTTGATGCATTGATTGCTTACAACCACTACGATGACGTAAGATCTCCTGTTATTACAATGGTTTATTAACTTGCTTACATACCATAGACACTATGTACTATATTGTACAAATCAATTTGGTTGAGCCCACTTGTTCCTTTCTTCTCTCCAGTCTTCACCCTCAACCATCTATCGTTGCTCTCTGCTGCTCAGCTTGCCCACCGCCCTTTATCGCCTTGTCTCACTCATTCCGTAATCAGCCATTTCGGCCCCAGCCTAGAACCACTGCCGGTTCCCGATCTGGGCCGCAGCGAGCCGCATGTTTGGCATCCATGAACTACGCTATCGGCCGTAGACGACATCGTTAGAACACACCATCACCACAAAGGAATTCAAGGAAGACTTTTGAAACGGTGAAAGCAGAAGAAACGAGATTGGAAATATGAAGCTTTCAGACGCAGTACTTTTTGCCTGTGCAGTGGGCCTTACGAATGCTGCTGTTCACAAGTAAGTTTTTGGTGGCGAAGATGGGATTGGCTGTGTATGGAGTAGTTTGTGATAGACAAGGAGTGGGACAGGATACTTTGTAAAACAGTTTATGGGGTTGGGGTATTGTTCTATTATCTACAGTGATGTCTCTAAAGAGACAGATGTTGTTTTATAAAGCTTATATTAACGTTCAGGGCTTCTCTCCAAAGAGTAGATATTGATGAGCAACTGAGTGGAGTAAGTGGCGAATGGTAGAATATTGCTTTCTCTGGTGGGGGGCAATTTAGGGATGTGTTTGTTATGTTGGATTTGGATTTTAAAAGTTTTTTCACAGTTACATTACTGTTGTTGTTGTTGTTTTGTTGTATCTGTTATAACTAACGTCGTTAGGATGGATTTGCTCAACATGTCCGTGCTCTAGGACAGAAGTACATGAGAGGTGCGGTCAAAAGTTTTGATACCGGTAATATGGGCCAAGTGCCTTTTGTTTCTTCAGAAAACCATGATCTACCACTGACAAACTACATGAATGTGCAATATTACACTGAGATCTCGCTTGGAACTCCAGCACAGAATTTCAAGGTGGTACTTGATACTGGTTCGTCCAACCTGTGGGTTCCTAGCTCCGAGTGTGGATCGATTGCTTGCTTCTTACATCAAAAGTTCCAGTCTTCTGAGTCATCCACTTACAAATCCAATGGATCTGAGTTCAGCATTCATTATGGATCAGGAAGCACTTCTGGCTTTGTCTCTCAGGATACTTTGACTCTGGGTGATTTGCAGATCCCCCACCAGGACTTTGGTGAGGTTACTTCAGAGCCGGGACTCACTTTTGCGTTTGCCAAGTTTGATGGAATTTTAGGTCTTGGTTATGATTCATTGTCTGTTAACAAGATTGTCCCTCCTGTCTATAACGCTATCGAAAAGGGGCTACTTGATGAGAACAAGTTTGCTTTCTATTTGGGTGATGCCAACAAGGACTCGGAGGGTGGTTCAGTAGTGTTTGGAGGCGTTGACAAGACTGCCTACACTGGTGATATAACCTACTTGCCTGTTCGACGAAAGGCCTACTGGGAGGTCGAGCTCAACTCTGTTTCCCTTGGATCCGAGACTGCCGATCTTGAGAATACTGGTGCTGCCATTGACACTGGTACTTCGTTGCTGGCGTTGCCTTCTGGATTGGCTGAGATTTTGAACGCTCAGATTGGTGCCAAGAAATCATTTACCGGGCAGTATACTATTGAATGTGACTCTCGCTCCAGTCTTCCTGACTTGACGTTCAATTTTGCTGGATATAACTTCACCATCTCTCCCTATGATTATACACTTGAGGTTTCAGGATCGTGCTTGTCTGCATTCACTCCTCTTGATGTTCCCGCACCTATTGGACCACTTGCTATCATTGGTGATTCATTCCTACGCAAGTATTACTCTGTGTATGATATTGACCATGATGCAGTTGGACTTGCTGTTGCCAATTAATAATGGCCCTGTTTAGTGCACATACGTCCGGGCAGTATTACTGTCAGTACAGACTGATCATGTCGCTAGGATGACTAGAAATCATCCTTATTATCAATTTATACATTCATTTCTATCTTTTTTTCTTTCTTTCTTTACTGAGATCTCTCTCGGTAGAGTTTGTAGCCTATACTAAAGTATCGCTTAAGTGAATCAATACGTTGATCGTTAAAAGGTTTACTATTCCAATACTTCTGTTGAAGTCAGTCATGATCAACCGCAACCTTATATCCGGTTAGATTACAAGGTAACATACAAAGCATAAAACTAAGCCTACTACTAAAAAGATCGTAAATTGGACTCCATTGCTAGGAGTATATTCGGTATCACACACTTGATTTTTACAAGCAATATTGGGTTCGGTAGACCGAAATCCGAGTTAGATAGAATCCAGCTGCTGCTGAATCTCTTCCAATTCAGCCTTAGCTTCATTGTACTTCTTCTCCGTATCCTCAAGCTTCTTTTCAAGCCCATCTCGTTCTTGTTCCAGCGACGCAACCTTTCGTTCAAAGTGCTCAGCCTTGACGTCAGTCTGACGGAGCTTCTCAGTGGTCTCGCGAAGATTACGGTCGGATTCTTCCAGTTCTTCTTCAATCATGGAAATCTTCTTGCTTAAAGACTCGTTGTGAGACCCATGCTGAGCCCCTTCGTCGGCAGCACTTTGAACCTCAGAGAGTTTAGCCTCCAGCTTCTCTAATTCGGCCTCCAGAGTCTGGTTCTTATGGGTCAAAGACTGAATCTCCTGATCTTTGTGGCTGGTCTCATCCTCCAGACCTTTGACTTTTTGGTTGGCCTCATCCACTCGTTCCTGAGCAGACTCTGCTTCCAATTTAAGGGTGTTGAGTTTCTAAACTGTTAGTATCAGAGGTTCTTGTTGTTTTTTTTTTTTTTTTGGAGGTTTCGGCTCCACTATATTGGAGTTGGAACCAGACCATTCTTTTAGTCTTATCCTACACTCTGTCTACTCATTACAACTTCATTCTACGAAAACTTACCTCTCTTAGCTTATCCATCTTTTCTTTCTCAAGTTTTATTACCTGTCTACACCTGAAAAAGAGAATCCTACTGGTTCCGCGTCTATGAGTTCAAATACTGGCGACAAAGCCACCGTGGGCTTTCACGCTCGCGTTGCTGGGAAACGGAGCGGCTACACAGGAGGGAAATCATTGACCGCAACGTTACTGGGACCCCTGAGAACGAACTAAGTACGTGATTTGTTATTTGTACATCAATATATATATATATACAGCAGGTACAAGACCCGGTTGAGAAGTAAGTGCACGTTTGTGAAGTACTTGCGACGGCTACCCTATTGCTAACTGCCGCAACACCTCTACAAACTTTAATGGATATCATTGATTCGCCGATTGATTGATAAATAAAGGCGTAGCGTTTGGGGCTTATTAATATGCTTCTAGGTTGATATATATCTCTAAATATTTCTGTTTATTTGATTATGTACCCTCAACTCCTTCTGTTTAAACATTTTCTCTTACTTAGTCCCCTCTGTCAGTCAGTTCCTTCTTCCTGTCGTAACCCCTGAAAACATGGGTCCTAAATGCGGCAATACACAAACAGGATCACAATCTTTGACTGGGGCTGACACGCATCGCCTAGGCAACGAATGAAATCTGGAGAGGTGAGTTGGGTAGACCAATAGCCTAACCATAAGAGTTTTTAGGAGATAACGTGATAGAAATTAGACTGCGGTTTTGGAGCTAACTATTTAACCATCACTTACTTGACAGACTCATCTATCACGTCCGAATATCGTGGCTGCTCAGTCCTTTTGTCATCTGTCCTCGGGAGAAATAACCACTCCTCTAAATCTTCACTAGCCAGTTAGGGTTACGATATTGCCCACAGTAAGAGTCTAGGGGGGTGGAGGCAGATCGAGACATTGATTCGGACGAAACCCTAGCGATCAAAGTCTGAAAATTAGCTAGGTTTTAAGTGTGGTTTGTTTGTCAAAGCTTTTTAAGCCTATCTTTTGGCTTGGCTTTTTTTGAAAGGTTATTTAGTTGGTTGTATCTTACCAGATTTTTAAACCAAACCTAGTGGTAGCTCTTGTGGAGAGTGGTCTTGTTTAGGCTTCCCAGAGTTTTTAGAGGTTGGATCTTGACTTTTAACTGTGTCTCGTTCTTCAGCTAGTCTGAACCTAAAGGAAGGTCTTAGCTTTTCTACTCAACACCTACTCCATAGTATTTTTGGGGGTTATAAGAAGCCGGCTTCAAATGGTGTTCCGAACTCCAGGGTCGCCTACAAAGCGATCCATGGCTGGCGGACCAAATGGATCCATGCGTCCTGGGGTAACGGGCTCATTATCTCGACCCCAAACACCACAGCTTTTACGACGTCCAGCTTCATCAGCGTCTATGCGCTCTCCTACCTTAACCCCCTCCAGGTTCAGACCACAAACACAGTCGTGGCAAGGTGGCTCGCAACAATCTCTAGCTGCTCCTGGAGGAGCTTCCTACCTGGGAAAAATCAAAGTCGCGGTCAGAATCAAACCTTCAGGCTCATCTTCATCTGCTTCTTCGGATGACGGATCTTTATGGGATGCTGACTCTGAATCGTGCACAATTTCAAACAGAGAGCTAGGTCAATATACCTTTGACTCCGTGTTTACTGGACACATTCCTAACGAAGCAATATACACAGCATCAGTAAGCGAACTTGTAGACAAAGTACTGCAAGGATTTAATGCTACGGTATTTGCCTACGGGATGACGGGATCTGGTAAGACTTTCTCGATGCAGGGCAATCAGTCAGATCCCGGAATCATTCCTCTGTCGGTTCGAGCCATCTTCGATCAGATCCATCAGACCTCGGCCACGAGGACGTACTCCGTTAAAGTTGCATATCTCGAAATCTATAATGAACAGCTTCGTGACCTTCTGTCTCCTAGCACATCTTCTGATGACATTCGATTGCGAGAAGTTCCTGGTGGAGCGGGTATTAAGGCTCTTGGTCTTAGCGAGGTTGCAGTTGAAGGTCCTGAGCAACTACTGGATATCATTTCACAAGGTGATGCTATTCGCCAAACTGCTGGAACAGAATTCAACTCCCGGTCTTCTCGATCACACGCTGTTGTACAGATCTCGGTAGGATCAACACCCATACCGGGTAAGTCTAACTCGAACATCAGGCACTCGTCTACTCTCTACCTATGTGATCTGGCAGGGAGCGAACGGGCAGTACAAGCATCTGAACGACGAAAAGAAGGATCTTACATCAACAAATCACTTCTGACGTTGGGCACTGTCATATCTAGGCTATCCTCGGGAGTTGGTGGTCATGTTCCATATAGGGACTCGAAGCTCACTCGCTTATTGCAGCCCGCTCTCTCTGGACAGTCGCTTGTAGCGGTATTATGTACAATTCAAACTGCTGGCTCTGCGTACACTGAGACCATCAGTACTCTTAGATTTGCTGCTCGAGCTCGTAATGTTACACTTAACGTACGACGGAATGACGAATTGTCTGGAGCATCTGGAGCAAATGCTAAGGCTGTAGAAGCTCTTATGCAGCAAGTTGCAGCGCAGAAATTGGAAATTGAGGAACTAAGATCGGCCAGAGACCTCAACTCTCAGGTTTATCAGCTAGAAGCGGAGAACAGAATCCTGCATGAGAGAGTAGAGCACCTTACCCGCCTCGTAGACGATTCTCGATTGGAAGAAGTTCTGGGGATAGAAGATGACAGGATCTCAGAAGATAGCTCTAGTTCGGTTCGCAGTGAGAGTGGGGCCCTTGGACATCAAATTGAGGAATACAAATCTTATATCTCGCATCTAGAGAAGCAGCTTTACCAGCAAGCTCTTAGCAATCCGCGGTCGGCTAGCCCAACCAAGTCTGGTCCTTCTTCATCGTCTCTAAGCTCCGCTGGGTCAAGTTCACGTCACTTTAGGGAGTTAATTAGAGATTTACAGGAGGAGGTGGAGGAGTTGAGGCAGTCAAATGACGATAAGGATCGAATCATTTCTGCATTAAGGTCTATTAATCGTCGGAAAGAAAACCTTTCCAGCTCACTAAGTGGCTCTGCCTCCTCATCCACAAGCTCCTTCTCGACTATTGCTAACCCCCACTCTCCCGCTTATTCTAGGTACTATTATGGAGCAGGCTCAACAATCTCTCCTCAATCTCCCACATTTTCTGAGTCTGACGAGGATACAACTATGACTGGGTTGACAGAAAAATCCGCTAAGCATCCTTCTGGTCTACCAGTCCAGGAAGGTGTGAATTTTTGAACCGCTGATATCAGCATTTTTCATGAAGATAACGACCGAGATAACAAAAGGACCTTAGAACTACTGATCATGAAGGCATTAACGAAGGTTTTGAAAACTTATTAACCAAGCTTAACAGCTCTATTAATATAGACATATAATATCAATGAGAATCGTCCTGTTGAAGACAGATCCAAATCCAAGTATGGAGGAGTTGAGCCTCCTTTAAATTGCTAAAAATAAATTCGAATCGTAAATCGATGATTTGAAGACCTTACCACATACGTTCCTCAAATTTGAGTTCGTTGTGGGGTCCAAGACCAATAAGAGCACGAAGCAGATTCTCGAGAGCAGAACGCTGCTTGTTAAGACCATTGACAGGGTCGCTACCAGGTCGAGTAAGAGGAGCCTTTAGCCAGTATGACAGGAAGGAAAGAACAGAGTGGAATCCCTCAAACTCAGACTCATCATCCTTTCGTCGATAAGAAACTCGAGATAGGAATTCAGCAACAACAACCAAGTCAATGATCAAAGGAGTAGCCAACAAGGAGTCCTCGCACACATTGTGAATGGACACAGTATTATGTCCACCAAGCATAAGCTCCGAGTGGTACTCATCCATTGCGACCTTGGAGTCACCAACAGCAGGAACGTATTTGATGACGATACAATGATCAACCTTCTTGCCCTTCTTATCATTGTATAAAAGATGATTGGATTCAATCATATCATCAACAACCGACGCTTTGGAAATCTCCTTGGATCGAAATTGCTTAGGAGCAGAAAGATTATAACCATCATTGTTTCCAAGATGGTTATAGGAAGCAATAGAAACAGGGCGGATACCGGCATCAACCAAGTACTGAGCCAAAACAGACTTGAGCTTAGTTTGACCAGATTTGAAGTCATCACCACCAATAAAGGCGCGATGCTTCTCCGCAAGCTCAATGCATCCGGGAACAAAGGTGTTTTGAGGCGAACCATTGATGTATGGAGTACCTTCCAGAATTGACGCAATTGCAAAGATAGTGGAAGGAGAAACCTCAGAGTGGGACTCTTTCACTGCCTTGAGCAAGTTGTCAGCAGTGTCATTTACGCCGGGGATGATATCCGCATAACGCTCGGTATTGGCACTCCAAAGAACAATAACCTTGTCAAGGCCGTTCTTCTGTTTAAACTCGCGGATATCCGAACGAATGTGCTCAACATGGGCCCACTTATCATCACCAGGGATCACATTGTCTGCACGATCAGATTGATTGGCAGCAATGAAGTCGGGGTAGTAGATAGAAGGCAAAGGGACGATGGGTTCCAGATGCTTAGCAACTTGACGCTGAAGATCATAATCTAGAACTTTTGATCGCTCCATGGCCTGGGCAATGTTGAGAGAAGAAATATCCCAACCACC
The DNA here is from genome assembly GCA_003705795.3 of Blastobotrys americanus. NCBI lineage: Eukaryota > Fungi > Ascomycota > Dipodascomycetes > Dipodascales > Trichomonascaceae > Blastobotrys > Blastobotrys americanus. Next base: position 23,321 of record PPJN03000021.1, on the reverse strand, counting down.
AATGACTAAATCATTGGGGTGAACAAAAGGTACGAGCTCATTGAAAGGGGCATACACGTCATTACCTTCAGCGTCAACTCCAAGCTTGACAGTAGAAGCCTGAGTGACAGAGCCATAATAGTTAGGCTCCACGACTCCATTCTTGGTTCTGAAAGAGATATTGTGACGGTTGGCCTCAATCGCAGCGGTAAAAGTAGATCCATTGTTTCCTCCTAGACCAACAAGCAAGATACCAGTCTTGGGGACGGCACTGTCAACTCGGAATTGATAGTCGACCTTGGTAGGAGTCACCTTATATCGGAAAGATCCGTCAGCGGCAGTCTCCTTATCGACCTTAGCGTTCTCGTAAGAATAGTCTGAGAGGATATAGTTACCCTCAGTCTTGACTCTGTCCGTTTCGACCTTGACAGAGGTGAATCCAGATTTTCCTGTGTGGGAAGCAGAAGCAGCTGCAGATGCAGCTGAGTACTGAGTAGCAGATGGAGACATAGTTTCAATAAAGTAAATCAACAAAGTTTGAGAGGGATCAAATGAGTAAGATTTTTTTTTCTTTTAAGTAAGTTTGTGATGTTTTTGTGTTTTTGGTTTGGTTTTTTTGCAATTAGATGAATTTCTCACTGAATATCCTCGCTATTATGCCACCCGAGCCAGCTGAAGGGCTAGAATGCTGAAAGGGGTGGTGCGCGCTACCTAAAAGATTAGCGAACGTTGTGAGAACAGTAACTATACAGCTGAGCAGCACACAGCTGTAAACTTAGTGAAAAGTTATACGAAAAAGTATTAAGAACAAAAAACGGTTGTAGCTTGTAAAGCAATTCGCTTTCTCAAATTTCTCCCTCAAAAAATCTGTACTATTGTAAACAATGTCAGTGACCTCTTTACACCGAATGGGTCGTCTTCCCCTTTTATACCTTCCCGGTGATCCCCCCCCTGTATTTTCGTTAGCCCAGCCAAACGCTGTGTCCCGGTTCTCGGCGATCCGGAATTGCGCTTGTTGGACAACACATGTGAGAACTCTCCGAGCCCTTATAAGACGCCGGTAGAGTTAGTGGTCAGACTATGGGATGAGATTGGCATATCTGATGGGATCAATTGCATTCTTTAATGGAAATTCAGTACTTGTTTGCCGGGCCCAGGCCCACTATGTAATTCTCTGACTGTGTAGATACCCACCTCCAGCTCCAGGGCTACAGAACGCGTCTCGGATCTGTGCCTACACCGCCTCTTAGCCGTTACCGCACCAGAGATCTGTTGGGGCTCTCGGCCTTCTTCTACTGCGGGGGATGCCATTGGAACTGGTAGGGTGAGGGAGCAGAGGAGGTATGGTCTGTTAGTGGGTATGACGCTGGATATGATATTCTAGTATATTAAGTAACACAATGAGGCGGTATTATAGATGTATTGAGGAGAACTGGAAGTTCCATAGTAGCTTTGACTAGCCTCGAGTGGCCTTGACAATAACTGGAATCATGCCAGCAGTGGGAAGGTGGAACACTCGTTGGCCAATTGCAATCAGAGCTGCTTCAGATGAACCGGCATGACTGGTAATAGACACCACTCTAGATCCTTGATCGATATTGTCCCAATCCTTAGCAAATAGACGACGAAGAAATTGCTCTGCTCGCTTGGAATGTCCTGCTAGGTCTTCATCATAGTCCTTTGTCCACGACTCATCCTCCTCGGTGAAGCCTTCCTCAAACGCTAGTTTAGGAAATCGGTCATGAATATATGACTTTGTCCGTCGGATGTTACAAGTATCGGCATTCAATGTCTCCCGGAGTCCCTCCACTACCAAGGGTTGTCGTTCTCCAACAAGATCAACCACTCCATCCCAGGTAATAAACATAGTGCTCGTGGAACGGGTCATAGGAGATACATAGTACTCCTGTGGGATTGGGGCTCCCGCCTTGATTTCCCTAATCCATGCCTCATTGTTCTCTCGAGCTTCTCGCTGTCCCCGCTCGGTGAGCTCGGAGTCTGGGGACCAGGTACACTCGTCATCGCCCCCCTGATGATTTAATTTGTTAGCCCATAATTCGTTTCCGTATTTTTCTATCACATAGTTGTGGTATCCCTGACCGTGACGGGCCAAATAGATAAGCTTATACCTGGTATTGTCGTCCTCAGTAGCCACCAGCTTATTGAAATCTTGCTTGAATTCCTCCCAAGAACCCTGTACACGACCAAAACTCGAGTTCAGATGGCTGAAAACTGTATCGTCAGTTTCATCCTCAGCTTGAACGAAAAATCCGTGACTCATTGTAGTGAAGCTGAACTTCTCCTCCTCCTTAACCTTTGGAAGCCAGGGCCCCCGCGTAGACTTTTTAGACCCATTGGTTACGCTCATCTTAGTGCTTTGATTTTAGAAACGAGAATTGTCAAATATTCGAGTAATGTAACGATTGTTAGTTATTGCGATTTTTCTAAATATATATTAAATGTAACTCATCTTCTCGTTGCCAGTATTTATACATAAACTGAATGATTTCACGAAGGACACGCACCTTACAAACTTTTTCTAGATTTGGCTATTTTGAGCCTGAACGGGTCACTCCCACCCGGCGATATTTTCGAATGATCATGCGCCTCTTCCTCTATGAAAAATTAGTAACGATCTCTAATAGACATTGCCTACACCTCATGGAGTATCTCATTCATCAATTACGTGTTGATATTTAAATAAAAAGCACCTTTGTGCAAGCCATTTAACTAGCTCTACTTAGAATAAAACAAGATTTCGGACCATTTCATTAGCATTTAGTTACCACCACGTAGACGGAGGACCAAATGAAGAGTAGATTCCTTCTGAATGTTGTAGTCAGAAAGAGTTCGTCCGTCTTCTAACTGCTTTCCAGCGAAAATCAGTCGCTGCTGGTCTGGAGGAATTCCCTCCTTATCCTGGATCTTGCTCTTGACGTTATCGATAGTGTCGGAAGACTCGACCTCTAGAGTAATAGTCTTTCCGGTTAGAGTCTTGACGAAAATCTGCATACCACCACGTAGACGGAGAACCAAATGAAGAGTAGACTCCTTCTGAATGTTGTAGTCAGAAAGAGTTCGTCCGTCTTCTAACTGCTTTCCAGCGAAAATCAATCGCTGCTGGTCTGGAGGAATTCCCTCCTTATCCTGGATCTTGCTCTTGACGTTATCGATAGTGTCGGAAGACTCGACCTCTAGAGTAATAGTCTTTCCGGTTAGAGTCTTGACGAAAATCTGCATACCACCTCGAAGTCTCAGAACTAAATGAAGGGTAGATTCCTTCTGAATGTTATAGTCAGAAAGAGTTCGTCCGTCTTCTAACTGCTTTCCAGCGAAAATCAGTCGCTGCTGGTCTGGAGGAATTCCTTCCTTATCCTGAATCTTGCTCTTAACGTTATCGATAGTGTCAGAAGACTCCACCTCTAGGGTGATAGTCTTTCCGGTTAGAGTCTTAACGAAAATTTGCATCTTTATATGACCTTCTCAAAGTATTATTACAACGTCAAAAGTTAGGTTTGTTGTACGGAAGAAAAAAAGAAGCCACAAAGCACGCCATAAGTACCCTTTATATACACCGCCACTGGTTCTACAACCTTCCGTACCGACTGCCGCGCCACCGGCTATTCTGACTAATTGTGCCCCTCATTGATTACTAAATTCATGCGAACCCCCACCTTATCGGCAGTAGCCGGAGCGATAAGCTGATATTATGCAGGGTGGTATTGCTTACGTGGATGGCCAAAGGAGAATAACGGGAAGATGCTCAATCTCAACCGGTTCCATAAGATCTCTATACTTCTTATTCAAAACTATATGGTGCTTCTCTCATCCTGCTTGCTTGAGTACTGGAAGCCATTAGTTTCTATTTTTGGATCCTTCCATTCATCTGGTAGAAGGTTTGGTGCCCTATAAGGTATATCACAGCCGTATCAATAGTCATTGCGATAGCCGGAATTTTTTTCTTTATTTTTATCATGTCTTTCCGTATCAGCCCGGCTATCTTTCAAGCTGCATCGCCGGAAAAATACGTTCGAATGTAGTAGGAAATAATGCAATAAAAAATTTTTCACTCTGGAATCTAGATGTTATTTGTACAGTACCATGCATGTTTGAGTAATGCCACTCGACTTGTCGGTTAAGTGCGTGCCGAATTCTGTTGTCATGCTCAGCTCCGATGCTAAACACCGTTTATCAATCATAGGTAAAGTGAAACAAATCAGGTACCAGAAACATTTTGATTTCATAGAACAATAAGGAGCAACGAACGCCCTTGCAGAGATGTATTACGTATTGAGGTTAGTTAATTAGTATGACTGCAGTTGTGGGTGAACAAGTTTCCACCGGGGAATAAAAGACTACTAGCCGACATGGCCTTCTTCGATGGTGAGGAAGCTAATTATCAACCTTTAGGGGCCAGGAATGGCGGTAACAAGTAGGGTTGGTTGTAAATAAATATTCATTTCATTATGAAGTTAGATACGAGCATGGGCATAAGAATAAGACATCAAAACCAGTCAAAACGGTTGTAAGTGAATACCCTAGCCTTCATCCACCATCTGACAGAATCGTAATCGTATCACCTGCGCCTATTAGAACTGGCTTAGATTCGGGATTAGCATGATGAGAAGTGGCCAAAGTCATGTGTCGACCAAATAAAAGCTTTCCTCCTATCTTCCGATTCTTGTGAAGTGCAATATATGGCTCGTTAGATGGTATTCCGGTACGTGGGTCTATTCCAACCATATGACATCTGCGACAATGGCCGAGTAAGTTGTAGTTGCCCTGGCCAATCGAGATTGACTCCCATGAATCCTCAGAATAAGCCTCAAGACCATTCCCAGAAAGTAAGATATTCCCTCGGAACACTCCTGAATCTATAGACTCAATGCCTGCATCCTCTGAGAGCTGGTTTACGCTGGACTCAGACAACAAAAGCAACGGACTAGAATTTTCCATTCCAATTGGAATATTGGAATCCTTACTGGGATTACCATCATTGAGTTCAGATTGTGGGTGCCCGTTCAAGTGGGGTTTATAAAACCGCTGCCGAATCACAGTGTCATCGCTGGCCAAATCTGATGCAAACCTAGCAAGAGTACAACTGATTCCAATTGCGTCAGAGAAAAACGAAATTATCTCAGGCTGGGTGTACACAATCACTTGCTGCTTATCGCCCATGATTCTAGTGGTCGAGTGATTAAAAGATTGGTCACCATGGGCTGGATCCAATGGTATCTCCAACACCTCTGACTGGTCACCTATGCTAACGGTCATAATTCCTGTAGACAGATCGATCGATGGTCTAATCAAAGCCATTTTAGGATATCGCTTCAAAGACATGACAGAAGTATTCTGCCTGTTTATGAGGCAAAACTCACGATCCCACTTCAATCCGGTTGGCTGAACCTCCCACCTGACATTATCAGGCAAATGAAATGCACCGCAAGACTTGATTGGATAAGTACTGATCTGCTTAACCCATACTTCATTTTCAGTCAAGGTAATATCACTCACTGAATCATCATATCTAGCTGAGCTGATATAATATGACTGTAAGCAATTCACTAGTGCATCAACATCACTAGCATTAGAACATGCTCCTAGAGAGACCCTAATACTCCCCGTAGGCTTGCCTGAGATGACGTCTTCAGCATCACCACACACATGACCATTCTGATGATTCGTTTGGATGTCATCCTCCGTAGTGCCAGTCCAGAAACTGGCACTTCCAGTATTACAATGGGTTCCAGTACGAACTTGAATATTTTCTGCAGTAGTAATGCCTGCAAAATCAGAGTATCCAATCCAACTACCGTCCCTCTTTTTGAGATTGAACGAAAGAATTGGGCCCTGAACATTAGAATCCAGGTAATTAGCACCGGCAGTGAGATAGATCTCACATAGTTGTTGACCGTTGTCGTATTTCAATCGCGAAAGCTTGTCATACATGTATTGAGAAAGTGTGGCGGTATGAAGCGCAATGTTGGTAAAGCCACCATACAGTCGTTGGTTAGTATCAATGGCTAAGCTTAGAGCAAGAATTGAATGAAAAGGTAGAGTCCCATCCTCCAAACTCTCATGAAGCTCTTTCTTTCGAGGTGAGAAATTTATACCTGCGGTCAGACTTTCCACAGTACCGCCCCCAAAATATCGACGGTTCTTGAAGAATTCATATCCTGAAGCCTTTTTAATAATCACCGCTCCTAAATCTGGCAAGCCAAACATTTTATATAGCGATAGTACCATAAAGTCCGGGGCCTCATCAACATGACCCAGCGAGGGAGGTGAAGTAGAGCTCAAAGCGGCGACATCGACCAATGAGTACGTATTTGGCATAAAATTGACAGCTTTCGCCCACCGGCTAATAGGGTATCGTCTTCCATTGAAGTTTGATTGACCCAGCCATGATATGATACGAATTTCATCACGATTTACACAATCACCACTACCATTAGTAAACTGGGTAGCTCCGCTATCAATGGAACTATTATTGTCTTTTAATATTTCCTCAAGCTCTGTTTCATTCACAGAAGAATAGTTCGTTGACAAGGCTCGCAACCCTATCAGCGAAGTATGCGCGTCATTCAGATACGTATAATGAACAGATTTTTGAGATTGAGACTGCATCCCTTCACCAATTAGCTTAACCCCAGCGGTAGCATTGGCTACAAATACTACCGAGAATTTTGATGGATCAGCATCAAACAAACTTAGGACCTTTAGCCTGGTTCGCTCAATCATGTTAGTAGTGGTATCTGCACCCGATCTGTTATTATTCAATTGAGAGTGTGGATTAGTATACAAAGTTGACATCAATGCTTCAGCGTGATCCCTCACCAGGGATTTAGCGTATAAAGCTGATCCAGCATAGTCCAGGTACACTTGGTCGTTGAGATACGGATACTCATCGCGCCTTATCTCATCTAATCCATAGTTGTAACAGGTGGTACTAGGAGCAGAGCACGAACCCTCCATCTTGCAACTATTTTCTGTCCTTATTCTTCTGTTCAGTGTTACTGAATCATCCCACTGGTCATCTTTCCTCCTGAACTCTTCTTATATATACAATTCTCTCCGCAATCTTACTCCATACCCTTTGTAAATACCAGATCAAAATCTACTTCTTACCCGACGGCCTTCCGCCGGTTTGGGCGTTTACGGGGCCAGCCGGGCCACAACTAAGGAAGCTCGGTTAAGCAGAAGTGCAGAGCAGCACTTCCTACTTCCTACAGTGGAGAAGTAGTTCAGACTGTAGCGCAGTGGATTATATAGAGTGTGGAAGTTTGTACTGAGGTACCAGGTAGCATAGAGGGAAGAGAAGGTACAGGTACAGCTAAGGGTTTGGGTCCATGACTGGAGACAGAGGCTGAAACAATGATATCGGCACTTATTTTGTATAACCAGAAGGGCGAGGTTCTAATATCTCGGCTTTACAGGGATGGGCTGCGAAGATCAATAGCGGACGTGTTTCGAATCCAGGTGATATCGAACCCAGATGCAAAATCCCCGGTCTTGACCTTGGGATCGACTTCGTTTCTTCATGTAAAACATGAAAACTTGTACATTGTTGCCGTAACCCGGGGCAATGTTGATGCTGGACTGGTGTTTGAATTTTTGTACAAGTTTGTGAGCTTAGGGACCAGCTATTTCAACAAGCTGGATGAAAATTCAGTGAAATCGAACTTCACTCTTATTTATGAGCTACTGGATGAAATTCTTGACTTCGGATTCCCACAGAACACGGAGACTGACACGTTGAAGCAGTATATCACCACCGAAGGAGTACGCAGCGATGTATCAGGAGACAATTCTTCAAAGATTACAATGCAAGCCACAGGGGCAATTTCATGGCGACGTCCTGACATCAAATACCGCAAGAATGAAGTGTTTGTAGACGTGATGGAGGATGTTAACCTGGTGATGAGTGCTTCAGGAGCGGTACTCAAGGCTGATGTGAATGGCAGGATCATGCTAAATGCCCATCTATCCGGTATTCCCGAGTGTAAATTTGGACTGAACGACAGTCTGCTGTTAGATACTGACGACAATTTCAGTAAAGACGTGGACACTAGTGGGCGCGCAGCAGCCGGTGCCGTCACCTTAGAGGATTGCCAATTCCACCAGTGTGTTAGGTTAGGACGATTCGATTCTAATCGCATCATCAGCTTCGTGCCTCCGGATGGAGAATTTGAGCTCATGAGATATCGAGCAGTTGAAAACATCAATCTTCCATTTAAAGTCATTCCTCAAGTCACGGAGGTGGGCCAATATAAGGTGGAGTACAACGTGACGGTCAAAGCGAACTTTGGCCATAAACTTTCTGCATCTGATGTGGTGGTGAGAATCCCTGCTCCCCTAAACGCAGCCAAATCTACTCATACTACTTCGGCAGGCAAGGCGAAATATGACCCTGCAGATAACCAAATTGTGTGGAGAATAGGAAGGTTCAGCGGTGGGACAGAGTGTAGCTTCAAAGGTGAGGTGGAGCTCGTTTCGACTACGAATTCCAAGCCATGGTCTCGTCCACCGATATCCCTAAGCTTTTCATTGTCCATGTTTACAAGTTCGGGAATTGTGGTGAGATATTTAAAGATTTTTGAAAAGAACAATTATAATACCGTAAAGTGGGTACGATATCTCGTCAAAGCAGGATCCTATGAAGTACGATTCTAATTGTTTAGTGGGTGAACTTTCAAAGAACAAACGAGTGGACAAAGAAACCGAAACTTTCATGCATCTTTTGGACTATATTAAAACTGAAATTCGGTGTTTATCACACCTTCTATAGTCATGGTCATACATACAAAATCTGTATTATTACAGCATCTCCAAATCCAAATCAGTTCATTAACGAAGTTTCACGATCTCCTGTGCTGATTTGGGGGATGTGCCTTCAACATTAGTAAAGAAATACCCTGCATCACAATTGCCTTCTTCAAAATTTATCATCCATAATAACAAGTCCGCTCTCAGTTGATTTTGGGATCTGTCAAAGGTCGGAATCGCTCGCTCAAGACATGCTAATTTTACCTCGCTATCATTCATACCCCAGACACTACCAAATCTGCTCAGTAAAAGGTTGTCAGCTTTAATTTTCTGAATATGGAGATGGATACGAGATTCGATGACGGTTCTGGGCAGCTTGGAAACAGGGAAGAATTGTCGGTAGAACAATGCGTCCGCCAGTGCACGAAGTTGTACATCCGAGAGCTTGTAAACAGATAAGGACGAGAAATTCTCCCCATCAAGCTGGTGATCCACCTTTTGTAGTTTTGCAACACTGGCGCTTGCTTGTTTGATATCTCGATTGGATTGATAGGGGAGAATGCACGTAGTCGGCGTGATCTGGGGGAATAAGAAAACTAATAGGGGAGTAGTTTCAAAGAAGATAGCGAAAATGAGGGCAAAGAAGGGCAATTTTTTGAAATCTGCCACCGTTCGGTTCACAATTTGGAATTCAGTCCTGGTTATATGATCCTTACCAGGGAGCACTACAGTAGATTGTTTTCTGTGACTCCTTTTGCTGTTCTCATCGGGCTTGTTAGATTCTTCTGATCTCTGAACAGAGTTAGAAATCTGCTGTTCAACTTGCTGCGCATAACATCCATCAAGAATCCCTTGACACAATTCCTGTATGTTTCGAGATCCTGCCCTACGTAGAATGTCCTTACTAGACTTGTTGTTTTTCCACACGTTGACAATACCACTCTTATAGAACTTGACCAATTGTTTTCCTAAAGACATATAATGGCTTATTGAGCCCACCCCTGGCTTTCTCGATGTGTCAATTTCCATAGCTAGGGTTGTATCTGCATTCACATCATCCGGGTTATATCTAGATTTAGCCGAACCCAAATGCTGAGCTCCAGTTCGAGAGGAGCATGGAGATTTTATAAACGTCGAATCAGTAATATAACTGCATTGTAGTATCAACGGTGCTATTGAAAGTCTTTTATTAAACCTTGCAACTCTAAAGCTGTTCTGAGAGACCCCAGTTCGCACGCCTTGCACCACAATCATCTCAGATCAAAAGCTCTTTCATTCATGCCATTCTCAATCCCCTCTCAGTTTATTTTTCTGCCCTTTTTCCCCTACCGGTCTAGACTACCAATCGTGGTATAGAGCGGCTAGGATGCAGGCCACCACCTCCACGGAGTCAAGTAGTAGGACGTGTCGTGTTTGTATTGATAGAGTACGCATTATGCTGGGTATGATAGTTCGGGAGTATCGACAGGGCCCAAAGCGACAATAGAATAGAGTTGTGGGAAGATTAGTATATAAACTTTGTAAGCGAGATTGTGGAATCCGTCACCTTGCACTGTTTTTTCTCTCTGGGAGGAGGTCGATCTAGAACCTCTGTGTGAATACCAACTTTTATCTCGATTACGGGAGTGAAGATATATACGGTAGGGGAAAAGGAGATTGGTGACTGTTCAGGATACTGTCATCAGCAAGATCGGGCAGCAGAGAAGATTGTTTGCCAGTGAATGTGTAGTAGGATTTTGAGCAACAATGGCCTATTTTGCAACTGACGGAATATTACAGGTGGATCAAACCGCAAGCAACGGCCTCATTAATATCATTCGTAATGGTGATCTCGGTGGATCTAGAAAAACAATATTCATGGGATGTTTGGTGGGGATTGTGTCGTCGGCTTCTCAAGCTGTAGGGATCACACTTCAACGAAAATCGCATTTGATTGAAGATTCCCGCCCAGTGGATGAAGTCAGACGTCCAGCATTTAGACGGAATATGTGGCGGATAGGGCTATTCTTATTTCTGGTGTCTAATATAGTTGGTTCCAGCGTTCAGATTACAACATTGCCTTTGATCATCTTATCTCCCTTACAGGCGGTGGGGTTGGTATTTAATTCCGTTTGCGCTACTTTATTGTTGGACGAGCCATTTTCACATTTGTCTCTCATTGGAACGATTCTGGTTTCGATAGGGGCTATCCTTATAGCAACTTTTGGCGCAATAGTAGAACCTCAGCACAATTTGAATCAGCTTTTGGTCCTGCTTGTACGACCTCCGTTTCTGGTATGGATGTGCTTGACATTCATTTTTGTCTGTGGCATTCTTGCCATTATTTATCGGTTGAATCTATCGACAAAATCACACATCCGTGGATTCAATATCTTCACCATCAAAGGAATCTTGTATGGACTAGTTAGTGGGGTATTGTCCGCACATTCGTTACTAATGGCCAAATCTGCAGTTGAGTTGGCGGTTCGAGGGTTGAGAGATAATTACTGGAGTGATTACTTTAGATGGCAGACATGGCTCATCATAGGGGCATTTCTAATTTTTGCATTATCCCAGCTTTACATTCTTAATTGTGGACTGCGCCTTTGCTCTACTTCGCTTCTGTACCCACTGGTCTTTTGCGTTTACAACATCACTACAATTATGAACGGGCTTATTTATTTCAAACAGACTTCCAGGTTGTCTTTATCACAGATATTACTTGTTGCTGTTGGGACTGCGATGGTGTTTCTTGGAGTTTTGTTTTTGTCTTTGCGTTTGGAGCATCTTTCCGCAGTCTCCTTTGGTTCTGGGAACAATGGCACCGCTACTTCTCCATCGGAATATCGAGCATTTACTTTACACCGAAAACGATCCATTAGTCATTCTCGCTCGCATATTCAGATTCAACACGGGTCTGGATCTGATTCAACTGAGGAGATTCCTACTGAGCGACAGCCATTGCTTGTGAACACTCATCTTTCACCTTCAGCAAACTATGCGTCTACATCTAGCTCTAATGATGACAGTCAGCGATATACCTCTTTCCGGAGCTTATCTGGAGCTTCACCTTCACCATTCAATTCTCATGCTCCGGCGTCGCCTTTTTCATCTGCTATTCCAAGGTATGATCGAGGAAGGACGCTGTCGTTAGAGCAAACTGAAATCTTGGAACAGCTTCAACAATCCAGTCCTCGTAGATTAGACAAACGATAAGCTGGCTTTGGGGTTAACATTCAGCATTCTTTTCTTCTTCTTTTCTTTCATCATGAGCATGTGTAGAACTGGAGAGACTCTTGTTACTATTCCTATTTATATGCATACCACATAGTTCTATTTTAACTGTACTTGCAAACTCATAACGAATAGAAACTGCATTATTATTCTGACTTTAAGGAGTAACATCAGTGTCCATTGACTGCAAATGCTCCTCCCAGACAAATTGCAGGCTCTGAGCAATTGTGATGTTCGTAACTCAATACTCCTACACCTCCAGCCTCTAGAATGAGATTAGGATTGCTGTCAATCTCGCGCTTTACCCATCTCAACGTCAGGCTACGCAAAATGTGTCCATGCGCAACAACTAGAACATCACTAGGACGGTTCTCATCGATTGCCTTCTGGTGAATTTCAACAATACGAGCAATGAGCCTATCTAATCGTACAGTGATATCCTCTGGGGACTCACCATTCTCACACCCATCTGACCAGATTGACCACTCGTGATCTTTATCAAGACCTCGAGATTTTCGAAGTGCTTTGATGTCCTTAGTCACCATTCCCTCATAGTCACCATAATCCCATTCTCGAACGTCTTCAGTAATTTCAACTGGCACCTTCTTCAAATCTTCACTATGGGACTCAAACAGCAATTCCAGAGTCTGGTGAGTTCGGTACCGAGGAGAGACAAACACCTGTTCCAAATGCTCAGGCACAATCAATCGGTCTGGTCCTACCAACGCCTGGCCCGTAGCTCGAACACGCTTCTTACCGTCCTCAGTTAATGGTAAATCCGTACGGGAAGTGTGCTGTCCGGAAAGAGACCATTCAGTCTCTCTAAGGTCGTAGTTAGCCCCGGTACAAAACACAATTCATCTATCTAACTCAGCTCAACTTACCCATGACGGACAAATATGAGTCTAGGGGGGGCTGCTTTCTCTTTAGTCATTCTTTAGGTCTGCTGGTTAGTTCAGTCAGAATCAATTAGCTTCACAATTTGATGTCCTATTCCGGCCCCCGCAAGCGGCTTCCGTTATATATGTACTCGTTGCGACAGAACTGCCGAACGGGGATCAAAATTTTATTCAGATGCCCGAGGCGGAATTAGAGGAAAGAGCCATTAAGCGGGTCAAGCTTGAACCGACCACAGATACTCATGGCGGAAAAGGCATAGTTGAGTCTGATGTAGGGATTACTGAGTATCTGACCCCCGAAGCACCAGGGTTTTATGGGACCTTAAAGCAGAGGTACACTGATTTTCTAGTGAATGAAATATTGATCGATGGCTCGGTTCTACATTTGACTGATCTCGGCTTAGCGGATAAGCGAGATTTGCGAAAAGAACGTCGTGAGGATGCTCGAGACTCGATCTCAAAACCTGCAAATGAGGATGAGAAAGACCTGAAAAAATCTGAGCAATTGAGTGAGACTGTGGATACTAAGACCAGCATTAGCGATGGTGATGCAATTGCAAAGTCCTCCACATCTATCCCAAGGCAAATCCCCGAGCCTACTTCTGATCAAAGAGACAAGCTAGTGAAGTATTTGGGATCGGAGCAAGTGTTGGATCAGATCATTGGGCTTTTCCACAGCGGATCTAAACTGATCACCGAGAAGCGCTTCGATGACAGGGAAGAAAGGACATCACTTCACCAATTGATTAGGGAAACATTCAACTCTCGAATTGAGACCAGAACTACACCTGAAAACAAGTTTGAAATCTTACTATCTACTGAACCATCTAAGGGCAAACGTAGAACTCGAACCAAGCTTGACAAGAGCGGAGTTGGACCTTCCCAAGAATATCTTCACCTTACCCTGTATAAGGAGAATAAGGATACTATGGAGGTTGCGAACCTGTTGTCAAAATTCCTACGAATCGCTTCTAAGCAAGTATCATATGCTGGAACGAAAGATCGTCGAGGGGTTACCGTCCAGAGAGCTTGTATCTCCAAGACCAGCGTGGAGCGAGTTAATGGCATGAACAGAACCTTGAGAGGAATCAAGCTCGGTTCATTCAAGTACGAATCTCGTCCTTTACGACTGGGCGAGCTCAATGGAAATGAGTTTTTCATCACCATAAGGGATGTAGCTGTGAAGTCTTTAAATTCCAAAGGCGAATCTCCTATAGATCTTATCGACCAATCCTTATCTTCACTAAGAGACCGTGGGTTTGTGAACTATTATGGAATGCAGAGGTTTGGGACATTCTCGATCTCCACTCATACAATTGGTCAGCATGTACTGAATTATGAATGGGAGAAGGTTGTTGAACTGATCTTATCACCTCAGGAGCATGTTGTGCCAGATAGTATCGAGGCAAGGAGAGTTTGGGCAGATACTAAAGATGCTCAGAAGACATTGTCTCTTATGCCAAAAAAATGTGTTGCCGAGTATGCAATTCTGCGATCATTGATTAAAGACCCTAAAGGTTATCTCAATGCGGTGATGCAAATTCCCCGAAATCTTAGGGTTATGTACGGACATGCTTATCAGAGCTACGTCTGGAATTCGGTTGCAAGTGAACGTGTCAAACGTCATGGTCTTTCAATCATGCCTGGAGATCTTGTTATCAGTGAAGAAAGTCTTTTGCCTGAACAGAGTGATGCTACCACTGGTGGGCTAGTTGATGAAGATCTGAAAGAACAAAATTTCACCAGAGCTAGGAAGGTAACCGATGAGGAGATTAATTCTGGGATCAAAACCATTTACGATGTGGTTGTACCATCGCCTGGATTCGATGTCGTTTATCCTGAAAACCTTAAAGATGTTTATGCCAAACTAATGGGTGAGCATGGTATTCAATACGATGATATGAGACGTAACATCAAAGAGTTCTCTCTTGCGGGCGCGTACAGACATGTAGTATCCCAGCCTAAAAAGGTAGAGTGGTGGATCAAAAAATATACAGAACCTACCCAACAGTTAGTTCGCACTGATCTTGATATTCTACAAGAATCTTTAGATGAGACAAGCAGGTTATGCGATGTTTCTGATGAGGGCGAAAGAACGGGAATAGTTCTTAAGATGCAACTAGGCACGTCTCAATACGCTACTATGGCTTTGAGAGAGGTAATGAAGGTAGATACATCGCGACGAGGGGACGCTCTAAGTTTAAACGTATCGTCCTGAACTATGAAGTGCTGTGTGGTCTGTTCATTATTTGAGAATAATACTAGAATGATTGTATGATTTATACTGGTTACCTATATCTATATGTAACATCTTTATCCTATGCATTTATTTACTGTTTATGTTTTGTTTTCACAATCTATCTTTATATATTCGCCTCAGAAAACAGACAGTTTATGTCTTCCCTCATCGTCATTATTGTCTATATTTAAGATACTCAAGGCCAGCGTAATTGTTGCTGAACGCTTAATACTATATAAGTCTTGCTATTCTAGAAAACTATCGCTCGCTTTAGATGGATCCTTCTGTTGAGGAGCACAAAAATATTTTCCAGAGACTTAAGCCCTCAGCACACCGACTCCCCTTAGCTACTGCTACAGATTCAGACCTTAACTCACTCACACGATGGCCACCCCAGGAAGACGATGTGAAGAAGACAAGCAGTAAACGCAATTGGGGGTTTCCAATATTCAAACCTCGAGAATTTACATCTGCCCGTGCAGGTACTTTCAGAAACTCCAGTGCTGGCATAGGCCATAGCACAAGATCACGCCTGGGTATAAGAGCTCCATCAGTTGGTTCTTTTATCCCATCGTTTTCCAATCCCACGGGTGAAGTACTGGATAGAAATCGATCTAATTTCAGAGTGATCGCTTTCAAGGATATTCCTCGTTCAATCGGTCTGACATCTCTCCTTGCTCAGTTAACTGGAGGTAAACTAGAACGAATTGAACTCCCAAACTATGATTCGGCATCCACAACAGGTGCCTACGATGTCTTACTCTATTACGTTGGCTACTCCGCTGCAATCAGCTTCTTCAATTTCGCGACCACAGGGAGGTTTGTGGTCAATGGCAAGTCACTGATACCAATTCTCCAGAGCGAGTCAAACAATTCATCTTCTGTATCGATGCTTGATGAAATCACTTCTCATGGAGCAACTAGATGTTTGGTACTAAAAAAGGCACATGCTTATCCAGGACGAGCCACCAATGTCGGAGTATTGTCCCACGAGACCCAACGGGCGCTCAATGCTCCACCCCTCCCCGATCCTTCCAAGCGTCATCGTACACATTACTACCATCATCATCATCATTGTCTTAATAATAGCAACCGACCAGCAAGCTCATCTATGCGATTTGATGTGGAAGAAATTAAGCAGGACTTCAGCAGGTATGGTTATGTGATTACCGTGCTGCCTCTAATCCGTCCGTCCAACGCAATTTCCATTCAGTACACCGACGTTTCATCAGCGGTAATGGCAATCCGAGCACTAACCAGTCGTAAGCACTGCAGTCTCAAGTATAAATATTCCTCTTTTTCTGTTTCTTTCGATAAGGATCCAGTAGATCGAGAACCCCCAGCACCATTATGGTAAACTACTCAACTATGCACCCGACACTTGAGACGATGAATCCAGTCTGGTCTAGCCCTACCCAGTACAATCCAGTACAATCCAGTACAATCCAGTACAATCCAGTACAATCCAGTACAATCCAGTACAATCCAGTACAATCCAGTACAATTCTGCTGTCAATCCAAATCAATCATACAATAAAATAAAATACAGTCCAATCCTTGAACTCAATTATCAAGAAGCCAACGCCTTGAAACCATTAGCTTCGCCTGCTGGCGTACCTTATCTTCTCCTCTACCGTCGTTCATCTTATCCTCTTCAGCCTACGGCGTTGGAGCCGCACTTCGCCGATAACACTGCGGTCGGCGTCCGATTTTAACTACCTAAAGTCTGGGCGCACGTAGTCGAAACTGGAGATTGCGTGCCATTAGGAAACGAATACTGTTAGATAAAATACCCAAAGCCTGGGCAAGGTGGATTGTTTGATAGTTTTGTGTTTTTGCGTTTCTGCGTTTCCTAAACTTGTAGTCTAATTTGGAGTCGATCCGAGAATAAGAAAGAACTATAAGAGGTCCTTAGTTCTTGATCGGTGAGGGCTGATTTCTTACTATCTTTCTTGACCACTGTTGAAACGTCACCGTGCTCGAGTTGTGACAGTGGAGCACAGTGTTGACGATTATATTTGCATCTAAAGCAACACATTTCACCTTCACATATTTTCGCCTGTGCTTGTTCACGGGGAAATAGGACGTCGACAAAATCAGCTTCTTAGGTAAAGGGTTTAGGTCCGTCATCCAGACGATTATTGACTCAATGACTACAATTAGATCATATGGTGCTCTGGGCACTGGTGATGACCCAGAGGCGTCTACAGAAGCTGAGATGGATTCATCCGAAGGTGCTACCGTCGTTTCATCCACCATCAACCTGCTCAATACCATTGTTGGCGCGGGTATATTAGCCATGCCGTTTGCTTACCGAGCCAACGGAGTATTACTAGGAACGATAATCATCCTGTTTTCTGGAGTCACTGCTGGATTTGGATTGTATTTGCAATCGTATGGAGCTCGATACGTTCCTCGAGGACATTCGTCATTCTTTGCGGTTGCAAAAGTGACATATCCCCAACTGGCGGTTGTGTTTGACATTGCGATTGCGATCAAATGCTTTGGGGTTGGCGTGTCTTATGTGATAATTATTGGGGATCTCATGCCACAGATCAGCGAGAGTTTAGGGTTTAGTCATGACTATTTGATGCATCGGGACTTTTGGGTGACGGTAGCAATGTTAATTGCAGGGCCTCTGTCATTCTTGCGTAAACTGGATTCGCTTAAATATACATCGTTGGTGGCGTTAGGTGCAGTTGGATATCTGCTGATTATTGTGGTCGTTCATTTCTTTATTGGCGATACTTTGGCCGATAGGGGACCGGTCAAGCTCATCGAACCAGACAGTGTAATCAGCGTGCTTTCAGCATTCCCTATCATTGTATTTGCATTCACCTGTCATCAGAATATGTTTTCAGTGTTGAATGAGCTGCGCGACCAGAGTATCACTAATGTGACCACGATGGTTGGCAGCTCAATTGGAACTGCGGGTGCACTTTATGTCATTGTTGGATTGGCAGGTTACTTTTCGTATGGAGATGCAGTAGGAGGAAACATCATTCAAATGTACCCTTATTCAATATTCTCCACCATTGGCCGAGTGGCAATTGTGATTTTAGTGTTGTTTTCTTATCCTTTACAGTGTCATCCTTGCAGAGCTTCTGTTAACAATGTTATTCAATCAGCTAAGGAAGTATATGACAGAAGGTTTGGTAAGGCATCCCAAGGTCAATTCACTGCTGTTGCTACGTCTGAAGGGGATGGAGAAGTGGCATCTGATTCCTCAGAGCTCATAACTGTCGAAATGGGCACCAAGACATTTGTGTCGCTAACGATATTAATCTTGGTGTTAAGCTACATTGTGGCATTGCTAGTGTCATCATTAGAACTTATGCTCGCGTTTGTAGGAGCCACTGGGTCAACCTCAATTTCGTTCACCTTACCAGGACTATTCACCTTCTCATTACTGGGACAGAAATCCAGCCGGACTAAATCTGAACAAATTCTCAGAGCATTGGCGCTTAGTCTAACTGTATGGGGTTTATTGGTATCTGGAGTTTGCTTGACGGTTAATATATATGCGCTAAGTCGATGAGTGTCTGGATAATTACGATAAGAATACAGACTCTACACGAGGGTGCATGATTTAGATCTCAAATGAGTGTGTAAGTTAAATATGAAGATCTATAGAATCACTTGCACTTCAGTACGTTTCCGGTACCTCTCTCTTATGGCCGTAGGCATTGTCAGCTTTTATACACCCCACGATTCGGTCCGTAAAACATTCCTACATAGTGTCAGCAAATGGTGTCAGCACATCGTGTCAAACCACCTAGTCTCAAAACACTAACACTCCAATTGTGTTTATTACATCGAAACCTTAAAATAATCAAACCCACTCTCTCTTTTATTGCATTCAACCGAGGCCATTTGGATCCCTTTTGCACCGACTGTGCAGATAACGTGTTTCAGCCAGCTATTTTCTGCCTCGAGCCGGTCAATCTAATACCGTTCCTGTGTCAAATTAGGTGTGGAACCTGCAGGGAATTGTCTTTGAACTGCCAGAGAATTGACCAGTCTCCAATAACAGATAGCATGTTAGAACCCACGCGAGTGACAATCATAGATACCAGCAGATATCCACGTTAATTGATGCTCTAAGATGTATATTTACTACTAGCCATTGTTATATGCTTTCACTCTTATTAAGATTCTGAGTACCCAGCTAGGAGTCTGAGTCAAAATTCCTTTTTCGCCCAGCTGTCGTTCTTTTTTTTTTTTTTTTTTTTTCTTGCCTCCCCCTCAAGTCACCAGCGAAAAAAGAAGGGAACTGTGGTTGAACGTTTAAGGTGCGGCGAAGCGTTGTTGTTCTCTTCCCTTAGCGCCTGAGACGGTATAAGAATAATATTTCCTCTTGTTGAAATCAAGAGACCTTGTGACTTTTGAAGTACTGTGTCAGTAGCGAGGGTTACTATTTGTATTTTCAACAGGTAAAGTCTATTCTAGTGTGGGTGAGAGCACGGATAGTATCAGGTTTATAAGAGAACAAAGATTAAACGAGAACGATCAGGTTCGTCTATACCGACATAAGTCTGATTTTTATACCCCTGGACTTGGGGGGAGGCGAGCGTATCATCCATAAGTATAAATCCGCTGACGTGGATTTGGATCTTTTGTACATCGTCTAAAACAATCTGACGATATTTACATATACCGCGTCTTGCTTCAGACACTGTTGCTACTTGGGCCTCTAAACACTGTACAATCGAGAGATTGTTTTAACTTAACAGTGGCTGTGAGACTGCGTTACTGCTGATATTCTTTTTTTGGTATCATTCATCACTCTTGCGGGAAGCTTAGTGTTTTTTTTTATAACACACAACCTTCGACAATAGCACTATCGTCAGTTCTGCTGGTTCCTTCCATTTTCTCTGTCACTCGCTAGAATTGTTTAGTGTGACAAAGATAATCAGGCTTAACAAGGTTTAAACGAACAGGAATCACAGACACTGTGTGAGATCATTCTTATAGACACGAAGCTTTGACGATTATTGTGTGCTAGAGAATTCTTCTTGGTCTGCGGGCGGATTAAGTTTACTGTTCTTTTGTTACTACAGACATTCACACATCATGAGCTACGTTCCAAATGGTGGGGCCCGGGTTGGGCCAGCTCCTTTTAGAAACTCATCGTTTTCGCTCGCAGTTATTGTTGGCAACCCTTTTACTCTATCCACAATCTCAGTATCAATTATTTGTTGGATCATCGCTTTAGGAGGCTCGATCGCTGCAGACGTGGGTGGAAAATTTCCAACATTTACATGGTGGGGATTGGCTTTCCAGTTTTGCATTATCTTAGGAATAGTCTACGTGGTAGGATGCGGAGTCCTGCACTTATATCGCATTCCCTTAGTATCTTATCTAGCGGTTGCATTGGTATATACCACCAACTCGACAAATAACTTCGTTTGGTCTGGTACCGGTGCAAAAGCAGCTGTTGCTGCGGGCCACATCCTTTTGTCTATTATCAACATTCTGTGGATCTTCTATTTTGGTACCACTGCTGAAGACGTTTGGCTACATGGAGTAGTGGATTCATATGCTGTCTACAATACTTCCTCAAGAGGTGATAGCTTCGTGCCAGCTCGAGCGAACCCATTTGTTGACCGAGATCCAGGTATTTCAATGGACTATAGAGGAGGCAAGACCAATTCCGCCGGTTCGGTGTCCCAACATCCTCCCATGTTCACCTCTGCTCAGTTGGGTGGAGCATTTGAAAATACTGCTACTGGGGGCATTGGCGAAACAGGTTCTAAGAACACTTCATTCAGACCCCAATCTGAGGGCCAGTCAGACGTCCTGACCGCACCTTCTGAATATCCTTATAAGGCTAAAGCTCTCTATTCTTACCAGGCAAGCCCTGACGATGCTAATGAGATTTCGTTTGAAAAAGGAGAAATTCTTGAAGTATCAGATATCACCGGAAGATGGTGGCAGGCACGACGAGAGAATGGAGAAGTTGGAATCTGCCCTTCCAATTACGTCCAGCTAGAGCGTTAAAGTGGTTGATCTGAATGAGATGATTTAACCAGTGAAAAATCAGCTTTGCTTACTGTTCTTGTCGATAGTGCTTCTACTACATCACACTGTACTTTCCAAAGAGTTCTATAATTCTTTTACCCACGAGGACTGTTTTTGATTACAGAACTTTGCATTGATGATACTTTCAGAGGGACTTGACGTACTTTACATATGCTCGAGAAGCACTCTAACACCAGGCTTCGTTGATCTTGCTAGTGAATACGCTTTATCTATATTATTCATAGGCACTAACAGAAAATTGTTCCTTTTATTATTGAATTTTAGACACAGTCTCACGTGTATACTTAAGTGGTTCAGCAATATATCCAGATGGTTTATTCTTTCCGCCTCTAAAGTTTGTCGACTTTTTGACATCAAATAATACATAAATAATTCAGTTCTTCTGCTACTCAGTTGCTGACATTCTCTTACCAGTCACCCAGCATCGTCGTGTCTGAACTCCATCCTTCATCTTTGAAAAAAACAACCGGAAAAATCAATCCATCATTATTAGCAACAACAAATACAAGTAAAAATAGACATGTAGACTGACTAACTTTTGAACTCCAGCTTCATTCTATACAAGCGCCAAATAATACTCAATCACCCTTCGATTTCGTTTCGTCCTCATGCTCGTCTTCATCATCACGTCCATCGTCACTGTCATCATCACTCTCATCGTCACTACGATTATCTTCTGCGGGCTTACCGTGAAGAATCTTATACACAACTCTTAAGATCCTGATAAGCCAGAGCACTGTGACGCACTGTAGCGCCATCAAAAGTCCAATAAATACGTTTTGAATGGTTTGACTATAGCATCGCAGAAACTCTCCATCAGGTGTGTAGAAACATCGGCTTTCAATAAGTCTCCCAGCTTCAACATATGCTGACCAGGTAATGTAATTGTAATAGCCATGGCGGCAAATAAGCCATGCGATCAAGAACGCACCAAATGTCAAGTCGCAAGCGGTTTGGAAGCCAAGATATTTCAACATTTTAGCCAATGATAATAGCACATCCACTCCATCCATAAGCACAAGAATTACCGTTCCCACTCTAGTATAGTAGTAATAGTAAGACCCAGATACCAGTAACACAGTAACAATATGATGAGTGAACATCTGAACATGGTCTTTGCGGTGCTCTTCGATGTTCAGAACATAAATTTGGGACATACAGGAGGCTAATTGGATAAGATAGTAAGCCTTGTTGAAGAGGCGCATCTGGTAATGTGGCCAATCAATCCACAATGCTCTAACGGAATTTGGATAATCCGAAGTCGTCAAAAGATAAACTCCACACGTCCATGCAATACCGTAATACACCAAGCTCCATCCTTGTTCAGTAAATCTTATCTGAGCTCGTCTCTTCTTCGTACCTAAGGCTTTGGCTAGAGGAGTAAGCACATAGTCCATGACGATGCTGCGAACAAATACTAGTACCACCACCCAAAAGCTTACGAAGTAAGCATCATCAATGCCTATGGTTGCCCAACCTTCTGGAGACACGTACTGAAGATGAACAAGTTTGGATACGTATGGTCGAGTTAAGGCAAAGTTGTACGCAATGGCTACGGTCGCCAATACCTGTAGGGAAATTTTGAAATGACGAGCGGCAAGATACTCTGTCCAAGTGGAGGCTTCCAGCTTAACCGACCTAGATCTAATCTCAAGAGGTGGTGCAGAATTTACTGATGTACTTTCACGCTCAATTGATGGGTTAATTTCTGCCATAGTCGACGCATCCGTAGAGGGAGACGCTGAGGTTGCCGCCACACTCTTAGAAAGTCGATCGTTCATCGACTCGGTTCCAGTTGGTGCTTCTTCCAGATTGTTCGAGTTCAAATCCGCGACTAACCCAGGACGACTTTCCTCGGCCTTTTCCTTTCTAACCTCTTGTTTCCATGATAGATGCTGGCCATTTCCTGTGACTATGATCTCTCGAAACTCATCTTCGCCATAATTGGCTGTTGTGGTTGAGGTGGCTTTACTACCACTGCTTTCTCCTCTCGACATTCGCTTTGCGTTTGAACGAGTGACTCGGTGCCTAGGGCCATCCATAGTACCAAGGGCACTAGATGCCGCCGGTGGAGGTAGCACGTTTGACATCTAGTTGATATATATCAGTGCTACTATGTTCTCCGGTTGAAAAGAGAAAATATATCGAAATGTCACTGATTTTCACACTTGTCGAAAAAAAAA
>PPJN03000003.1:588844-641256 GCA_003705795.3 Blastobotrys americanus | reverse complement strand
GGTTATGATCAAGGCCCCAAATGCTGAAGTGGTAGTAGTGACAGATGGATCAATCGCTCAAATCTGAATCGTTATCATCCGAGTCATCAGAGTTGTTCTGATTGGCAGCTAGACGATTATCAGTTCTAGGGATTGCTCCCGTCGACACCAATACCTGCTCCATATCCTTTACGGTAGTGGAATCGCCGCCAATGCCGGTCAAAGTGATGTACTGTTTTACCACTTGGGTGTCCTTATAAACAAGAATTGTGGGGCAGTTTTGCAAAGGATATTTCTCATTGACTTGTCTAGCATCAATTTCCACAAATTTTACTTCTTTGAAACGAGGAGCCAGTCGGAGAAAGAGTCCTGATAGTAGCTTAGATTGGGTGACTCCTGTGTAACTGAGGTGGGCAAAGACATACACACCATTGGTTGACGCTTCGGTGATCTCTTTGGAATATTCAGGCTTTGAGATATGATGGACGTCACCGAACTTCTGCTTTGACGCTAACTCTTGGAGTTGAGCAATTCTTTTCAGCCTGTATTGTTGTACAAAGTCAGATTCTTCTAGGCCATCTTCTTCGAGCTCATCTAATTCTTCCAGTGACTTATCTTCCAGTCTGTTTGCATGCGCCTTTTCAACAGCCTCATCCAAGGCCTTCTCCAGTTCTTCATCAGGATCTGGTCCTTTTTCAGGGATCACCCCCTTTGCTCTTAGAATATCATTCCACTCGGTGTCCTCATTTGGGTTTACTTGAACGTTCATGTTGAAAACAACAAGAAGCACTGCTGAAGCAAGAGGCTAAGTCTTTAAAGACACAATACAACTTGAATGGTATTCTCAAAAAATCGCTATTATGGACTAGAGAACAGTTAATATTGACTGATCTTCGATTATTTATTACTCGCCAAAACGCTTTAAACAGATGCTGAGATGATACGGTGGAAATTGAAGCGGCGCAAGGCTGACAACCTAACCGAACAGTACAACGCTGTGGATGCTATTCTATTACAATATACAATATACAATTAAAGGATAAAGAGAGAGGAGGATATGGAATTTCAAACTAGCAATGAGCTATACCAAGGCTATTGATTACTGCCAAAAGTGTAATTTGGAGTTTATTGTGGCCACATTACTGTTCAAGCCTAGTTGCTTCCTACATTACTGAATCTGAGGTACGCGGCTATCAGGGGGGTTGATGGATTATATAATCTAATTACGCTTACTACCTCTGTGATTACTTAAGACAGCGTGATCTAATCATCGTTCATTTCAAGTAACTCAGTAGCATATAGACTAACGGATTATAGCGATCAGCCGACTGCAATGACTATGATGACTGTGATGACTGTGATGACTGGCTACCGTGGCGTCCGTATAGTAGCCAAGATAGCAACATTGCTAGAGGCTCATCGCCGCAACTGAATGTCACCAAACCAAACTAGACCGACCGGCAACCCGAATTCTCCGCCGCACCAGCCCGATTTCTAAGCACCTCACTCCGCCCCAAAACACAGTCACTCCTTCCTAAATAGGCAATATTCTCGTGGATTCCCTCGATTCAACTTGGCTGACAAATTAAACCTTAGTGAGAATAGTAAAAATCTGAGGTCTTCAGTATATATACTCCGATTAATTTAAAACTGTCTAGACAAGTAGTCAGAAACCGACCGCAAAAATGGCTAGACGTCCCGCTAGATGTTACAGATACTGTAAGAACAAGCCTTACCCAAAGTCTCGATACAACCGAGGTGTTCCCGATGCTAAGATTCGTATCTACGATCTTGGACGAAAGCGAGCGTCTGTAGACGACTTCCCTCTTTGTGTGCACTTGGTGTCTAACGAGCTTGAACAGCTTTCTTCTGAGGCTCTTGAAGCTGCTCGTATCTGTGCTAACAAGTACATTACCAAGATCTCTGGACGTGAATCATTCCATCTTCGTATCAGAGTCCACCCCTTCCATGTCCTTCGAATCAACAAGATGTTGTCGTGTGCCGGAGCTGATAGATTGCAGCAGGGTATGCGAAACGCTTGGGGTAAGCCCGCTGGTTTGGCTGCTCGTGTCAACATTGGCCAGGTTATTATGTCTTGCCGAACCAAGGATTCTAACAAGGAAGTTGTCATCGAGGGTCTGCGAAGAGCTCGTTACAAGTTCCCTGGTCAGCAGAAGATCATCATCTCTAAGAAGTGGGGTTTCACCTCTTTGAACCGTGAGGAGTATGTTGCTCGACGAGAGGCTGGTGAGATTCGAGATGATGGTGCCTATGTTAAGTTCTTGACCAAGAAGGGACCTCTTGAGCAGTCTTTGGTTGACTTCCCTGACTACCAGCCTGAGATTGCTGCCTAAGTAGTTTATAATCAGGGATAGTCATGAATAAATGATAACACTTGTGGTTTCAATTATCTTGGTATGTTCGGCATTGGAGTTTCGTTCTGTGCCTATCTGTACCTTAGTCTCTTCGTCTATTACCAGTAGTATTGAGCGTAAATGGCTTAGTATCTTAGGCACATTGATGCAAGGGTGATTGGCCACTATTGCTGCTTAGTAACCGTTCCCTTGTATCTCCGCGTCATCTGCAGTGACATTCCTTAATGATATACATTAGTTTTTCCTACCCTCGCTCCCCAAGTTTTTGCTACGGCATCACCATAGCCAATAGTTTGGTCACAGTTCATAAGCTACCTGGGATCTAATTGGGGTCGGATGTCCCGTGCAGAATGCAAGTTCTGTAAGGTCCTGATTACACGGTTTACTATCTGGGGAAATGAAGTCAAGAGAATAAACTTGATCAAGTTGTGGCAACGCTCGAACCCATCTCATCGAGGTTTGATACGATCATCGAGTCTTCGTTCCATGATTAGTTAGACTGTGAAGTGACAGATATCTCAACTTTACCCGGATACTGTATCAGGAGCTGTGGACTTGTTTAGAATTATGATCAACATGAGGACATGACGACAGGGAGGTTACAAGCTACGTTCCCAGATAGTGGGGGATGTAACCTCGTGCAATCCTACGCTAGATTCAATTGGTGGTTATGAGACGAAGGAATTGTTATAAAATCATTATCCTTTTCACCAATAAAAGATACGCCTAAAAGTACCAACGGACTAATTAGTGGTTGATACTATCTACCATCTAAGTCCTCTGAAGGAGCCCGCTTAATTGATACCACCAATCATGAAAGTCTCATTGATAGTGGCTACAGTCGCCAGCTCATTGGCAGTGGCTTTTGCTGATAGCATTAATGATATTGAACACATTGTGTTGTTTATGCAAGAGAACCGAGCTTTTGACCATTACTATGGTAGTATGGCGGGAGTTCGTGGGTTTAAAGACCCCAATGTCAAAGTAGGTCCCTCTGGCAAGCCAATTTGGTATCAGCCTACTTTTTCAAATGCTTCTGCTCCTTATCTTCTCCCTTGGTATCTTAGTGAGGATCAAAGTTATGCTGATAGTAACCAATGTCAGCTAGGAGGTGACAACGATTGGACTCCTAACCATAATGCTTGGAATAACGGAGAGATTGATGGCTGGGTCACCGGCAACTCTGCTTACTCTTGGGGTAATTACCGTCGCTCTGATATTCCCACTCATTACAGCATTGTAGAAGGTTGGACGGTAGCCGATATGTACACGGAATCAGTAATTGGTCCTACCAATCCCAACAGAGTTACCTGGGCTTCCGGAACAATTAACATCCCCGGCTCTACACCAGGTAATCCAAAGGTTAATGGTGGACCTTATATCGAGAACTACGAGACTCCAGGATGTGAGACCTCCAATGGAATGGATTATGCTTGTTACCCCCTTAAATGGAAGACCACTCCTGAATATCTTGAAGACGCAGGAATTGACTGGTTTGTTTTTCAGGACGAAGACAATTTCGATGACAACCCATGGGCATGGTTTGAGCAATATCAGAAGGCTTCCAATAGTTCAGCCTTAGGATCCAAGGGAGTGTCATTTGCAGGCTTAGACTCCTTCTACGACCGTGCTGCTAACGGAACTTTACCGTCTGTTTCGTACATCATTGGGCCGATGGAGTTGTCTGAGCATCCTCCTAATCGGCCTAAGGATGGTGCCTGGCTTCAACAACAAGTGGTGGAAGCCGTGATCAATTCACCAAAATACTCGAAAACTGCGCTGGTTATCTCCTATGATGAGACTGGTGGATATGGAGATCATGTGCCACCATTTGTGTCTGAGAACGGAACTACTGGAGAATGGTCCACTGATCCCGAATCGCTCAATTACTATCCGTCGGGCCCTGGATTCAGAGTTCCTCTTTATGTGATCTCTCCTTGGACACGAGGTGGTAATGTCTACACTGCTCCTAGTGACCACAATTCTCAGATTCTATTCCTCGAGCATTGGGCTAAAGAGACTTTGAACAAGGACATTGTTTCAGCGGAGGTTAATCCCTGGCGACGAGATCATATGTCAAACTTAATTGACATGTTTGATTTTGCCCACCCAGACCTTTCCAAGCCTAAAATTGTGGACGCAGATGCTCCTCCAACCTCCAAAGGTATTTCGACTGGTACATCTCAGTGTCAGAAAAAATATGGAGCCCATCTCCCTCCTATTCCCTACGGCAAGCAGAATGAATCGACTTCTTTGTGGACTGAACAAGGATATAAACAGACTCGAGGAGCAATCACTGAAGGGCGATATTTGGTATTCAAGGATCAGCATAGTGGACGATGTCTAAGTGTTGAAGGCAATGGCTCTGATAAGTTTAAACTTTCAACTACTTCGTGTTCCAAGGGCTATAGCTCGCCTTCAGAACGATTTATTCTCTCCCAGAATGGTAACACGTTCTCGACCACTTTCACCATCTACTCTAATGCTGCGAAAGGATACATCCTAGACTCTGCTATTTCGAGCGATGATGGAGACCAGTTTACTATCACATATACCTCACAAGGCTATCAGATTGAAAATTCTAAACATCAGTACTTGGAACTTTCTAATGGGGTTCAGTTCAAGTCTTCGGGGTCCCATTTTGATTTCTTCTCTGTCTCCTACGACTAGAGTGCTTTCTAAACCACATTAGAAGCGACTATATACCAGTAAGCAGACTCATTGTCAATATATTTGTATCTTGGGTTTAGACCTACCAGCATCGCAAGTCTACAAATCTTCCTACTTACGGTCGTTATTGCCTTTCGCTTATCACAATTAAGCTTGGATCACAGTCCCTAATTTAGATAGAATTTATCCTAATTTGGGATTTTAAGACATCGGTGTCTAAGACAGTTTCTTCGAGCTCAGCCGCTCTTCGCTTACTCTAGTCTTGAGAGTTCTTGAGGGTTACTCAAAGGTTTGAACGACGTGACACATAGATGAAGACTAAGCTTTGAAGAATGTGAATGATTCAAATTGCTATAAAATGTTCTCCCCTATACTTAAATATCAATATTTATCATTTACCTACCCGCTCCGTTCTTGTATCATTCCTCTTGATCGACTTGATCTCCATCATGTAATGCTAAAAAAGACCTGCAGCCGCACGGAGTCTCCCTTTTACCAGCGGACACGTAACTGTAACAAGTCTAATCGACAAAAGTCTTCTTAACTTTGATAGAGACGTGAGAATTATCAAAA
This sequence comes from Blastobotrys americanus, assembly GCA_003705795.3. NCBI lineage: Eukaryota > Fungi > Ascomycota > Dipodascomycetes > Dipodascales > Trichomonascaceae > Blastobotrys > Blastobotrys americanus. The sequence continues at coordinate 635,659 of PPJN03000003.1, read as the reverse complement.
AAGTCAACCAGTCAACATGAGCGTAAAACCTTTCTCTGAGCGAACGATCAAAAGCACCATCGTTTTGTTCGATGTAGATGAAACCCTCACTCCTGCCCGTCAATTTGTATCTGATGAAGTCCGGGATATTCTAAAGAAGCTTAGGGAGAAGGTGGTTATTGGATTCGTAGGCGGATCAAATCTTGCCAAGCAAAAAGAACAACTAGGGGAGGATGTTCTTGACCAGTTTGACTATTGCTTTGCCGAGAACGGATTGACTGCCTACAAGCTGGGTAAGGAGCTTGCATCTCAGTCCTTTATCGGCTGGTTGGGCGAGGAGAAATACAACCGTCTCGCTAAGTGGACCTTGAGATATCTTTCTGACATTGATCTTCCTAAGCGACGAGGAACTTTCATTGAGTTCCGAAATGGAATGATCAATGTTTCTCCCGTTGGCCGAAATGCTTCGACAGCTGAACGTCATGAGTTTGAAGCCTATGATAAGCAGCACAATATCAGAGCCAACATGGTACAGGCAATGGAGAAGGAGTTTGCTGATCTCGGGCTTAAGTTTTCTATCGGTGGGCAGATTTCATTTGATGTTTTCCCTGTTGGATGGGACAAGACCTACTGTCTCCAGCATATCAAGGACGAAAACTTCTCCAACATTCACTTTTTTGGTGACAAGACCCACAAGGGAGGAAACGATTATGAAATTTACACAGACCCCCGAACAATTGGACACTCTGTTGCTAACCCTCAGGACACTGTTAAACAATTGAAAGAGATTTTCTTTTCTGGGGATGAGAACTAACGTTTGCAGAAAAAGGGAGACGAAGGCTACCTTTGGTATCCTTGGCCTGTGTGTGAATAAGATAGTTAATTGAATACATAGGATAGCTAGTACATTTATACTGCTAAATGCGGGTCATACCATTATCACCGTCTATATCGGTACGGTCACAGTAAAATGAACGCGTGAAGAATATCCATTTAGACCATTAGGCGAAAGTATGAAGAGTATATGTGGGGTGAATAACCCTCGGGTGCTGGAATCAGGACATTAACCGTATGTATGCTAAGACAACCGCAAACGTACCAGTGCAAACACCGATTAGCCATTGCATCACCTGGAGTTTTGTCCCTTCAATCATTGTCTTGAAATTTGCTAACTCTTGATCCACCCGAGTATCGGTTTCCTTGATCTTTCTCTCATGCAATGCACCCTCTTCTCGAATCCGTCCTTTTTCCAAATTTAGGTCTAACCGTACAGAAGCGCGCGACTTTGCGATCTCCTCTTTAAATTTCTGTCTTAACTTATCAAGATCGGTGGTCAATCTTTCTAGATCGTTTGTAATTCGAGTAAATTCTGCCTTGTCTGAAGTTTGTAGCTCACTTTTGAGCTTTGTAAAATCCACCTTCTGTTTGTACGCTCTCCGCGAAAATTCCTCCTTGGACACAAGTCTCCCTGACAGGCCCGTCACAGACTCATCCAGTACTGTTGTTAATGCTCTCAGAACGGCCTCTGACTGGGCCTGGTTAAAACCTTGTGATTCTAACTGGGTAATAAACTTGCGGGTGTCAAAATGAGCGTATCGCTGGAACTTTGGACCCATACGCACTGAGAAGCTCTGTCTCAGCCATCCTGAATTTATCCTCCTGGACAGCATTCTTTGTCTTTCCTTTTTGCCTTCGTCTTCTTGGTGCTCTCTGAGTTTGCAGGGCCTTTTCGAGGAACTGTTGATGTTGACGTTCAAATATGCTGCTGTCAGCCGCGCGGCAGATCTGGACCCTCACTAACGGCCGAAGCGAGACAGGAATCGATGAAGGAGCTCATCGAGGGCTCAATTGTGAGAATAAAGATGTGAATATGGTATTAACTGATAGTTAGCATGAACTTTGAGGTATTCTATTATATAAAATAGTACTTATAGAATAATTAGTCGAATGTGCGTGATTTTAAGGACCTGATTTCAAGATGAGGATAGATTGTTAAAACGCTTGAGGTTAGGGGTAGCGGGAAAACTCAAATAGAATTCTTTTTGAACTCCACTATACTTGTATACAGTTGATTCCAAAAAATTTGGCCATGATTTTACATGGTGTACTTGCCAAAGCTGAAGATATGATCTGACATATTTGCTTGATGGCTTGATATCTAGGTGGGTGGACTGTGTGTAGACTGAGTGGTTAGATTTCATAATCAATTCTCCAACCCAGCATAATAAAATGACATGTAAGGACATAGAAGCCTAATCATATTCTTTGAACGTATTTTTATAGATGATAACCTAACAAGAGCCCCAATTGCTAACCCTCTATTGACTCTCAGCTTCCACGCCTAACCCAGCAGTAGTAGCAACGCTTCTGACTAATAATTTAAAAAGATTATGTAAGGTATATCCCCAGCTCTTTAGCACCAAATAGTTCGGATCTCAGGGTGCAAACCAATCAATCATCTGACATTACATATCTGTGTCTACGGAGTAAGTTGCGAACAACCAACAACTCAGCAGTGCATTATTATAATGAGTAGAGCCTGGATTAAGCCTACAGTCACTGGGCTTGCAGTTTCGATCGCCTATGTCAGTTCCCAGCACCCGCTGGCACTGGAATCAAAAAAAAATGCTCCAGGGCTATATATATGGGGGAGGACTGGATCCACAGTCGTTCAAGCCCCTAAAAGGATATCATTTTTTGATAATTGGATTTTTCGAGATGTGAGTTCGGACTCTACTGGTCATCTGTTTGTATTTGCTTCAGATCAAGGCAATGTTGTCCAATGGGATCCAGATCAAGGATATCCCAGGTCATCGCTTGATGGATTCGATATAAAGCAAGTTCGGGTGTCTAATGGACTTATATATGGGTTATCTCGGCCTGGAAAGGTATACTCATGGCAACCGTTGAATAGTTCTAGTGGTTTACAAAACTCAAATGCTTCTAGTTGCAGTTGCTCAAGTTGGTTTTCGCATTTCAAGTTTTGGAGTTCATCGCCCGTCGTCGCCGCCACCAATCAGCCTTCTCCAGCTTTAGAGCTCAAAATCCCCCCCTTAGGGTGGTGGGAGAAGATAAAACAAATCGATACTGGCCAAGACCATATTATTGCCCTCACTAATAGGGGACGTGTTCTCACTGGCTCTACTGGCTCTATCAGGCCAAAATCTTCTCGTGGTCAGTTTGGAATTGCATCCATGTCTCAATTTGAATCTGCTCCAGAACCTGGCACTCTTCACCTTGTAAGTTTACTCAAAAATGAGAAAATTACTCAGATTGCTTCAGGAAACAATCATTGCCTGGCTCTCAATAATAAAGGAGAAGTGTTCGGGTTTGGTGAAAATATTTATGGTCAATTGGCTACTGAGGTCCATCCTCGAACCTATTACAGAGCTGTACCTGAGAAAATCGCTAAAGACGTATCCAGTGTTATCAAAATAGCTGCGGGTGGTGATGTCTCATACTTAATTGCAAGCGGTGGTGACCGAACCACTGACTCCAGAAACAAAATTAAGCACGAGCGTCAATACTATGCATTTGGAAATGGTATCACCGGTCAGTTAGGTACTGGACAGTTTTTTCATTCCCAGACAAACCCTGTCACTATCAACAAGCTGCAGGAGCTTTATGAGTACTCTGAGAAATCCAAAAAATTGGCACAGGTCCCAGTGACTTCATTCTCTGTCAGCTCGACCCATACTGCTGCTATTATAAAGTGTACGGACGTCTTTCTTTGGGGAAGTAATTTATTTTATCAACTAGGAAACGGGAAACGTGCTAATAATCCTATTCCGACGCCCGTTCCTGCACTAGATACCCCTCGTGAGCGCAATTCTGGTGCTTATGTAGATGGTCGATTAAGTACTACTCCATTGAGGCTCGCGACTTCTCGCAAGTTCAATCAACAGATCTTTGCGGGCGATGGAGTTACCATTGTATACCCCACGCGGTGAAATGAATCTTTTATGATGCTACAGCTTCGAGAGTGACAAGCATTTAGTAAATAGTATGTACTGTATATAATTCAACTATGACCAAACACACTTCATAGACCCTAAAAAGGCTCGATAGGTTGTAACAAATGTTCTATTGGCTGTTGGACTCCTGCTGATATTTTTTGACCAATTCCTTCTTGTTGACTTTGCCCATCTGATTTCGAGGAATTGACTCCACTACAATCATTTTCTTGGGAACCTTCCAGCCTGCTAAAGTGCCCTTCAGATTTGCCTTAAGCTCAGCAAGTCCAAAGCTTTTGCCGCCCAAATCCTCAGCTAGCACAACAATGGCGGTAACCTGCTCTCCCCACTCATCACTTGGCAGACCAATCACAGAACATTCAGCAACCTCTGACAATCCGAGAATCTCTCTCTCAATCTCTAGAGCAGATATCTTTTCCCCTCCGGATTTAATAATGTCCATGCTCGCTCGACCCTGAATATGGAAGAACCCTTGTTCATCTACCCGAGCGATGTCTCCAGTCTTGAACCAACCATCTTCAGTAAAAGTCTCTTTAGTGGCATCCTCACGATTCCAGTACGCTTTGAACATGGGTCCCTTGAGTTGAATTTCGCCAGTGATTTCAGTTGGGGTCGGTCTCTCAGATAGTGGATGATCGGATTGATATGCAACCGAACCATCATCAGCAACTAATCTCCCTACAAATCCTGGAACCGGTCGTCCTACCGAACCATTAACTCGATCCTCAATCTCTAGAGGCTGAGACAAGGTAATACCAGTTTCAGTCATTCCATACCGCTCAAGTAAGGGAATTGGCGATAAATTGTCCCAACTGGTTCTCAGAGGAGAGGGAAGCGCTGCAGACCCGCACATTACTAGTTTTAAGTTTCGCAGTGCCTGGGAAAGTTTGTGTTTCTTATCTTCGCCAATCGGAGACGAAGTGCTGTTGATATAGTCCAGTAGACGGGTATAAATTGTAGGCACCGCGGTATAAGTGTTGATGGCAGGTAGAGAAGGGTCCACAATTCGATCCACCCACTGAGAAGGAGAAAAGGGGAACAGGAACTCCACCCGACCTCCAGCAAGTAAAGGCAAGGTCATTGCGATCAGTAAGCCATGAACATGATGTAGTGGAAGCGTATGTAAAAAGGTTGTATCTGAGTTGATTCCCCAAGCTTGAGTTAAAGAGTTTGCTTGTGCTAGGAATGCATCAATTGGAGTGAGAACTCCTTTTGGCTTTCCTGAGGTCCCAGATGTGTACAGCATATGTCCCGATGGTACCGCCGGATTAGCATCCCACGAGTTAGAATCGGTCTCGAGATTTGTATTCTCTATGACGATCTGATCCAGAGGCGCCCAAGAGACTTTCTCAAGAAACCGCTCAGGAGTTATCACCACACTAGCCTGGCTATCCTGTAATTGGTACTCAATTTCTGCCCTAGTATGACTGGTACACAAAGGCATAGCAACTGTCCCAGGGAGCGAAAGAGCCGCGTAAAATGAAACTACAAACTGGTAGCTGTTCTCTCCCATGATTGCTATCCGTTTGCCTTTATGACTCGCGAGTCGACTGGTCCATTTAGATATATCTTCAACCAATTGACCATATGAATACTCATTTCCAGACTGTACATGACGAATCGCGATCTTATCTTTTGGATGAGCTTGAAGCTTTGATAGGATTTGAGATGACATTGCTCGAGTTCCTGCTTTGATTAGATGCTCGGAAAACCTAGACGGTTTTCCACGAATCGACAAGTTTCCTGCCCTTATCATCATCATCATAATGTTGTGATATAATGGCAACCCACTGCTTTAACTGCTTTTGATTGGAATTAATGCGTAAATTGTCTTCTGCACAAGTTGGTTCCTGTCGGCGAATCCCCACTAGTATTTGACCGACCTATTATCGGCGCGGAACGGGGCCGGTTCGCATCGTCCGACACGATGCCTCGCAATCAAGAAGGTATGAGATTGATAGCAGAATCCATCCCTGAAGCAGCTAAGTTGAGGAGAACTGGCTGTGGAAGTCTCCCAGAAGCTAAAATGAGGTATTGTTTAAGTTGAGAAGATATGATATCAAGGTTTGAGTCAGGAAGGCCAGATTTGACCAATTGCCTACCCAGAGTGTGTTGTGAATAGTCAAAATAGCCATTAGGATTGAGTGATGTCGATTTCAGTACATTACGTACTGTCATTGCCATAGAACTCAATTGTGTTTTTAATTCACTGTCAGTATGGCGGGGTATGCTGGTCCAGTAGCCAATTGAGTCCCAGGAGTCAACATTTGTCAATGGGTTGCCATAATTTGTACAACTAGAAATGATATGATCCCAGTAATCAGGGTTGGCATAAGAAGAAAGCTGAAGTGCACATGAAGAGATATTGACAAACAAGCTCGACCAAAGCTTAAGTCGAAGAATTGAGGCATTGTTGAATGAATCTTGTTGTTGCTTGTGACAAATAGACCCCTCAGCCGAGTCAGATTTGAATTCTCTATCTGAGTTCCACTGACAGTACATTAAAGTAGGGAGCAACCCCACGATTGGGTGCAAAAAACGAATACCTTGGTCGCAATCAATATTAAAATAATCTTCATATCCACCCAGTCGTGTCGCAAGGCCGAACTGGATGGTGGCTCTAACTGCGAGCTCTGTTGATCGATAATATGAGTAAATTATTGCATCCAGAGAAGGAATGTCGGAAGGTAGCTTAGATCCTATCTCAAATAGCGCCAGTAGATAGTTATCTATTAGCGATACCAGTACAGATCTTTGTCGAACCACCATGAGGCACTCTGGTTGTATTTCATTCTCATTCTGTATATGTTCGACCTCAGTAGTGGTTGCAATTGTATGAAACCGTTCCACCGCTTTATGTAAATGTTTAGTCTTATGGATGAACGATATATCTGATTCTGTTGATGTGAATTCATCAATTAACATTGTCATTAAACAATCAGCACATAGTTCATACTCGATTTTACTCATAGTAAGAAGTAGTGGTGAAGTCTATATGTAACGCCACAGAACTGTCTTTCGTTATTGTGTCTATAACATAGTCCTACTCAAACTGAAGAAACCAAAAAAACAGACCAATGCAGCTAAAAGGTGTCACTATAGTACCCAAACATCGCTCCACTCATCAATCACCGCTAAACCTGCTTAGAATGAGAGATCAGAGAACGCGCGTGGAATCAGTGCTTTGTATGCTATATATAATTCACGTGACGAGCGCGACTGACTAAAACATCACTTACTGGCCACCGAAGTAGTTCTCAGCCAAAAGACGACGGATTGAGTAGTTATGGTGAGTAATTAATGTCGATATGAATGGGATGTCGATACTGGGGTCAGAATGCAATGTCGTCAAATTGTCATGACCAAAGGTTTCTTAATTTTTTTGATAGCTCTCGTGCCCGCAGGTAGTGTTAATTGCACGATACAATTTTTATTATCTTTAGTTCTAATAGGTTTAGAACCATTTTGCCACAAACACAGCTAACATTTATAGAATTCTCTATACAACCATGCCATTAAACAGTCACAGTCGCTAAGGCGCGACCTTGATACATTTTCTGCTAGTCCCGAGTCTGCTCCCTTGTCGTTGCAGGGCCAGATCTCAGCTTCGTTGACTTCATTTTCTAGGACAGTAGACGATTACGCGAATTCGGCAGCAAACGAAATTGTTCAAGAACGAACTGAAAAGGCAAAGGCCAGAATTGAGGCCTTTCGAAAAGAGATTGCTGATAGTCGTGAACGGTTTAAACAGTTGAAACAACAGCGAGAAGAAAGCATACACAATGTTAATCGACAAGAACTATTTGGTCGGAGGCATGGCCGAGCAGGGATGGGTGGTGATGTTGATGGCAGTAGTCAAGTAATTAGTGAGAACCCGTACTCGAACCCGGCTCCGTCAGGATTGAGTCGATCGGAGGGCTTGGAACGAGAGAGTGATGTTTTATCCCGAGCAGGGCACCAACTGGATGAGTTCTTAGAGCGAGGGCGAGCAGTTCTTACTGATCTGGGGGAGCAGAGTCATATGTTGACCAATACTAGGCGAGCAATATTCTCTGTGGGTAACACCTTAGGACTTTCTAATGAGACTATACGAATGGCGGAGAGAAGAGCCAGAGAGGACAAGTGGATATTTTCCGGTGGCGTTATTTTCATGCTTGTTTGTTTCTACTATATTTTAAAGTGGCTGACTTGAAACTAACCCGCAATCAAGAGTCTTCAATCTGTGCTTCAGCATTCTGTCTAATGATGTTTTTCTAAACAGTTACTAGATCCGCTTCCTAGCATTGATCCGTCTATTTATGCATATTCAGCCATTATTTTGCGACTATACGACATGTAATGAATAATGTTGAGTTCTGTTGCGTTTTTCTCATATTAAACCCTATTAACCGAGCATTTAAGTCAGTATCTGCCTTTCTGCTTCTTTCTATCTACACTCTACTGCCCTCACTCATCACTCGTCCACGCACCCCCGGCAGTCCCCACTTCCTCCTTCCCAGCCTCTGTGGGGCTGTGCACTCGTTTTAAGTTTTTAGAAAGGGCGAACACTCTGAGGACGTCGCGGATTCCCAGGAACTCAGAAAGGTGACGACATAGGGAACAATAGGAAGCGAGGAGCTTGGTGTTGTATCTTGGTTTTGTTGACACTGTTGTCACTACTTCCTAAGGTTCACATAAACTGATCACAAGATAGAGGCCACAATATAAGCCACGATAAGCATCCAGTCGCGGATCGTTAAGGCTGGGCAACGTTTGTATTTTGGAAGGTTGTTAGGATCCAAGCGGTCTGTGAGCAAAGTACTTGAGTTAAAAACATATCGACAGACGGTACTATTTAAAAATGCGTGAACGAGATATCAGCTTGTTAATCCAAGAGCCTTGGATTCTACTGTTGGTTGTTATACCGCTGATGTACGTTCGGCGCCGAGAGCGGCCCAAACGAGCAGTTTATACTTGGATATGTGATCAGATCAGGGTCTTGGTTGCGTATGGATTAGTTGATTTATATACTAACTTGTTCTGGGTTCCGTACTTGGTAGGACCGATCAGGGCCTCTGATAGACACCATCATCGAGATTTCGATCCGCATCATCGACCTGGACCCCCAGACCATGACCATGGTGTTGACATTAAGGGACCGCAAATCTCGGATCCCAATAGCCCTGTTACTGGGGATGCACAGATTATGGCTCGACATTTTGGTGGCTTTCACGCAGGTCACCGGGGTCCATTTGACGGTCCCTCAGGTCATGGATTTGGTGGTCCGTTCGGCGGTCCATTTGGTGGCCCGTTTGGTGGTCCATTCATGCATTGGGAAACTACAGGTCGTAAAGTCAGCACTCGTGTTGCCATTGTTCATGTGTTTGGATTGCTTGGAATCGCGCTGTCATATTTTGTCTATGTTGGAATTCTAGGAGTCCTCCGCAGAGCGAGCAGATCACATCACCATGCTCGAAAAGCTGGTTTTGTTAGTGGCTACTATGGTTGGCCCGTTAACATCAGAGCAGTGGTATCTCAGACCATTGTTCTAACCATCAGCATAATTCTGGTGCAGGAAATTCTGCTTCGAGTGTTTGTTGGTCATGCTCTTAATTTGGTGGAACCTAAGGTAGAGGAATGGATCAAACGAGTCCCCTTCTTTTTGGCTCAGAGAGCAATACTCAAATTTGTTGTGCCATATAGTGTGTATGCGTTTCAAGCCTGTTGCTATGATAGCCTTACAAAGTATGTCCCGAAGTCTCGCGATGTGTTCGAGGCAATTCCTGAACTCGAAGCTGGAATCGAGCTCCAAAACCTAGAGTCGAACACGATGTATGGTACATCTGAAAGCTCGCCCGGGTCTTCTATGGTATCACCATTACTAGATCCTGAGCTTAGACCGTCTTCTTTTGACTTCGAACATCAACAGCCACGCAGATTGTTAGGAGATGCTGAGTTTGATAATGACGCCATGGCTAGAGCATTTATACTACGAGATCTACCAGGGAATGACCGAGAAGCGATCAGGGACAATGACGAAGATGGGGTTTCCCAGCTCGATACCGAATCACGGAGTAGTTCTGAAGGGACTGTTGGCACCACCGAATCTATCGGGTCAAGCGAAATGTCTACAGATACCACTACGACCTCATCAAGTCTGGTCTCGTCTGGATCGAACCAGTCTCTATCTCAGGGAAATCCTGTATTTTATGGTATGGTGACGGCTAGTTTATTGAATGCGGCCGCAGTTAGAGCATCAGTTTCACGAAGTCAGATCGGGGTGACACCATTACAATTGACCCCCAGTATGGCTCCAAGATTGGCTCCAGGAATTACTCGAGAGCAAACTGACCCTGATTTACCCAGTTATGATGCCTCAGAACGACAGCACCAAGAGATGTTAAGGTCGCCTTCACAAGCGCTGGGACAGTTACGAACGATTCAGAATCTGAAGAGTGGCCCAATAGGAACTGGTTAGTTTGGATGGATTACTTTTTTTTATAATTATTTATTAATCATTGTCGTTACAAGTAGCCTTGATCTTTTCGAATGAAGTGCCTTTTCGCACCTTTTCCAATGAAGAGGACACTTAATTGTGCGACTAACCAGGTACATTGAGGTATGTGAAGGGTGATTGCCTTCTTTGACTGGGCCTGGCTCTAGTACCGATTCGAATGAATGAATTCCTGTTTGTATCTAGATGGCTGGTTCTGTAGTATCTGTCTCGACCGTTAGATCATCGAGCATTGCATTGCAGTCCGCATTCAAGGTCTGAATCCACGGGAGTGTGTTACAGGTGGTACTAACAAGAGTGGTGAATTTTCCAATAGGGATCCCACCCGGATCTGTAGCCAAGAGGACGTAGGCAGGTAATCACAAGCTCAGTTGGGCAAATTAACCTACCAGTGATGTCAGCGGTCTTAGTCTACCTCCACAAGAAAGAAGATCCTGGTGAACCCTTGTGAGACTTAGGTGAATTGTCATATGTTTCGACAGGGGGGGCAAGTCTCATTGGTTTAGACGAGCCGAAGAGCCTGCGGGGTGATTCAACTAAGTATACTATTGTGTTAAATTTTTGGCCAAAATGGCTGACTGAGAGGTCGTCCTACTATTTTGTCATTCTGTATGCTGGCAATTGTCTAGTACGGAAACCGAGCGCTGTAGGTATGCCCTATGGGTATGAGATCATGTAAATGCAACATTGAGAAGTAGTGACGGATTAGGTGACTTATTACGTCGTTCAGTGATCATTTAGTCTATCAATGATACTGCCACTGATGGTGGCTGGCACGACTATCACTCCTAAGGTCTGTGTATACAACCAATTATTGTCCTTGTCTTCCAACGTTCGTTATAGTCGACAGCTTCTTTCACCCATCATTGAGACTAATCTGCTAAACTTCATCTCTGTGTCATTCTAAACGGTATAACCCACGTTTTGTTTTCTTTTCTTTTTTCCTCGGCATTGCATGTGTGCAGTAAAGGTGCAAAGATCTCATATATGTCTCATATTTGTCTTACGTGTGTCTTGTAAACAGATCGCTTAATACAAGTGATTCTTGAAATTGTTGCCTGTTTTGAGACATTGTACATAAATCTGAGACTTTCGACTTGGGGTGTTCTGTAAGCTCACTTAGAGTAGTACGATAAGAACCAGCCAGTGGATAGATCAAAGAGAAGGTTGAACATTGAACAACCAGAACTGGATATGGTCTAGTTCTTTTGTAATCTATGTAACAAGGATACTTACAATTGATATGATATTCTACGTTGGCTTTTTGCCATTGTTTATTCCTTTTATTGACTGCATTCACGTGGCTTCTGTTCAATATTTGGTTGTCTCCATCGATTTGGTTGCCAAGTAAAAGCTTGTGTACCACTACGGTATTCGTGGATCTAGTTTTGTACTTTTTGGGGTCCTAATGATATGCCTCATGACAGCCCATCTGGGACCTTCGCCAATGCCCACAGTTGTCGCTACTGCCCACAGTTGTTGAGTTTATTGTGGCTAACTATTATGGTCCTCACGGAATGTCAATCGATCAGCCAAGCCGATCTTGAATGCTCCAACGATGGGCTAGGGTTCATCCGTATTTCTGGATATTAGATGAACCCTATTCACGACTGTTCTGGTTGTATTGCTCTATGGAATAGATTTAATCGCCTTCGGTTGATACTTTACAGCGGCAAACCCTTACATGCCAGTACTAGTAGTGTCTTTAGATGTTGCACGTGACTTGTTAGGTCAATGGAGACTGCTGTATGGGGGGGTAATAAAGGCGGTTCTAGTGAGGAAGTAGAGCATAACAATATGCTTGAGATATAGCGTTCACAGTAAAATACCCGATTGCAATCGCGGAATTACCGATACGAAGATTCCATTACACAATATCACTATAGCCAAACGAAACAAACACAATCTAAAAAACAGCTAGCTACCACCATCACCTATAGTTGTCTCCTATATCAAATCAACCCCTTACCCCTCCAATTAGAACTCTCAACGTAGGCCATACCATCTCACCCCATTACCGGCTACATTACCAGGACAACCGTCATTTAGCAGCCTCTGGCGGCCACTGGGCACCATTCCGCACTGTTCCACCAGTGCCGTCTATCCACCATTAGCCCCATTAGCGTCGTTTCCCACCACCACATTAAGCTGCCTGTAGTAAGCGTTGATTCGCCTGAACGCTGGATCGGGTAAACAGTCCATTCCCACTTAGCAGTTGGAACATGTTTCAGTCTCAACCCCTAATCGGACGGGTCTCGAACATCGGTGTTAAGCCAGCAACCATTTTAGGGTGGTATGCAGGAGATCAATAGCGAGTGCAAACACTTTGGGTAACACGGTAATTACTTTTTCATGACTGCCGGGTTTGTTGTTTCCCCCCTTTGCCCCCTTTTTAAACCCCCGGTCGGACACAGTTTTCACTGGTAACTACAACGTTCGATACTAAACTACGGTTAAAATTTTTATCAAATTTTTTTTGTCAAATCCTAGAGCTGGTCTCTAAGTCATTCCTTTCATTTACAAACCACACGTAGTACCAAGGTTCTGTAGTACCTTATCATACCTCTTTCTTTCCTATATACAACCAAACGCGTACGATGAAATACTTGTTGTCGGTTGCCGCTTTGTCTTCGCTGGCTCTTGCCCAGCCCATTCACCACCTTCACAAGCGTGAAGCTGAGCCTGTCGAGGTTGTTGTTACCCAGCTTTACACCGATATTGTGACCGTGGGTGCCGGTGCCGCTGCCTCTACTCCAGTAGCAGCAGCAGCTCCTCAGGCCACCACTCTGGCTGTTGCTGCCGCTGTTGCTCCCGCTGCCAGCAGTGAAGCTCCATCTTCTGCTGCCGCTTCCTCCTCCGAGGAATCCACTCCAGCTTCTTCAGCTTCATCTTCTTCTCCTTCTTCATCGTCGTCTGGCGGTCAATACTCTCTTGGAGGAACCGGTGTTTCTTACTCCCCTTACACCAGTAACGGATGCAAGTCCGCTTCTGATGTTGCCTCAGACCTCAAGTCTCTCAGTGGCTACTCCGTCATTCGTCTGTACGGTGTCGACTGCTCCCAGGTTCAGAACGTTGCCAACGCTCTTGGTGACAACCAGAAGCTGTTTTTGGGTCTTTATGACATGGGTAACATCGACAGTGACGTTCAGTCTATTAACTCCCAGCTCGGTTCTAAGGGATGGGACGTTGTTCACACCGTGTCTGTTGGAAACGAGCTTGTTAACTCTGGTGATGCTTCGGTTGACCAGGTTGGCCAGTATGTATCCACTGCTAAGTCAGCTCTGAAGTCCGCTGGTTACTCCGGACCCGTTGTCGCCGTCGACACCTTTATTGCTATCATCAACAACCCCTCTCTGTGCCAGCACTCTGATTACATTGCTGCTAATGCTCATGCCTTCTTTGATACTAACACCAAGGCTTCTGAAGCTGGCTCTTGGGCTATGCAGCAGATTGAGAGACTCTCCGGTGCTTGCAACGGTGAGAAGCAGGTTGTCATTTCTGAGTCTGGATGGCCATCTCAGGGTGACTCCAATGGACAGGCTGTTCCTTCCAAGGAGAACCAGCAAGCCGCTATCTCTTCATTGAAGAGCTCGATTGGAAATGACGTTGTTCTTTTCACTGCTTTCAACGATCTATGGAAGGCTCCTGGTTACCTTAACTGTGAGCAGTACTGGGGATTCATCAACTAGAGTTGTTGAATTAACGTGATGAAGTAGTCTTTTTTTTGATTCCTTTTTGTTTATATATATACCCGTTTGCTATAGGATTGAATTTCATAAGCTCACACAAAACCTTGTTCAACCTACTGGTGTTAACTCATTAAACCTGATCGAATACTCACTTCTAATGTATTCCCTATAACACTAAAACGCTACAACAATATCCTGAGTACGTTAGTCCAATATTCCCACAGTATTTCAAGTACTCCACTCTTCATTCTTCAGTACATTCCACACCCTAAGCATCGATCGGAGACAAAAATTAGAAAAATTAGGGGCTAAAGGGCCGAGCTTAGACTTTAGTGAGCCAAGACTACGTGCAGGCATAGATGTTACAACTGTGATGCTAGGCAAAGGCAATTCAATGTCAGTTGTTCAGGGGCACTCGCAGCTGTGGATAACTATAGTAGCGCCTAAAGGAGGGGGATGCCCCAAGAGTAAGTATAGCTTGGATTTAGGGGCGGAGAGGGGGGGGAGGAACATTATGTCCGGCAGGTGTCTTGCAGGTGCTTATGGAGACGTGGTAAGCTACTTGGTGAGCATTCACTGCAATTAAACCTGAATGGGGCCAGTTAACGGGGTGATGAGATTGAATTGTGAATATCATGACTATCATGAATATCACGAATATCACGAATCCCAAATCTCATGAATATCATAAAATTCACAAACATGATACAGCCATTATAATAAAATTATGCTATAGTAGATAAATATTGAGCATTACTCGTCATGATCTCATTAAAAGCCTTCGCGGACTGCGTACTCAAACTTCACAGACCACACCGACCGCGTAGACCGCACAGACCGCGCATACCTCGCATACCTCGCAGACCGTGAGCTTGAAAAATAGAAACTTACTTACGCCCTTTTTTCGATTGCTCAAGTTTCCACGCAAGGTATCGCGCGCTATGCCCAAGACCCACTCGTGGCCGCTTCTCTTCGGGACCATCCTCTCGATCCTCGCTACTTTCTCGAACTGTAAACTCCATCGGCTTACGTAGTCTCTCTTCAGCACGTAACCGAGTGGCTACATAGATAGGAGGCATTGTAAACCACGCCATCTGTCCACTGGTTACCTTAGCCACCGAACCCAATTCTTCAGTGGGAAGTAACCCCTGAGTCTTCTCCGGCAGGGTAAACGTTGACTGAGGTGCCGGAGGAGCATATACTGGAGAACTATACTGCTGGTAGTGCTGCTGCTGTTGTTGCTGTTGCAAGTTAGATCCTCTTTGGTACGGACTAGCACCAGTACCAACTCGCGGAGTAGGCATGGTATAGCTTTGAGGATAGATAAAAGGGTTCGCCAAAGGATGTGGATAGCCTGAGTCTAACCAGTTTAGTCTGTGACGCGTATTACTCTCTTCCTCTCGATGCTGATACCGGGCGTAGGGACTGTCCAAGATAGTATATTGTGAGATCGACCCTCCAACTGGTGAAGTGAAATTTGTAGGCAAATTTGTAGCGCCGTGCCGCCCTTGGGTGAGGGAGAGTTGAGACGGATTGAGAGGGGCCAAGTGTGGATAGGAGGGAGGGTAGGCAAAGGGATTCGAAGATTGTCCTAGAGGGGTTAATGATGGTGTATGGGGTGTACGGTGGCCCGAGATACGTCCATTGGCATATCCATATGGAGTAGCAATGCCTAAATCCCCGGTTTTGCTAAGAACAGGAGGGTGGTCGTAGTTACTTATTGCGGTAGAGGGGTCTTGTAGCGGAGGTAAGACTTGGGTTCCTTGATTGTTGAATTGGAGCTTTTGATTCTTGTGGTATCCTTGATAGTTGGGGTTATCAGGGTCATTGGGGTCATATGGTCTCTTATACACTGCACCAATGGCAGGAGGAGCGTTAGGGACTCCCATCTTCGCGTCAGGAATTGGGTCAGTGTCAGTAGCATCAGATGGAAGTAAGTGCCGCAGTGGAGAGATTATTCGGTTAGGGACCAATGGAGTCTCGAACGGAATGAGGTTATACTCAAACTGCCTTACTTCATCAGGCAGACATGCTCTCCAGGTTCGGATCCTATTGAACACTTTATCCACTTCATTGTATCGAGACTCACAACAATAGATCACGGTCTTATCCAAATCCACACCTGCGGGCCTTCCTTTCAAATACCGACTGAAGTACATTACGAAACATTTATCTTGGATCTCATCAACCAGGTGGTCTCTATATTGACCGGATTTAGCTACCTCATTTTCGTAAAAAAGGCGGTCGTATCGATGAACGGTCTGTTCCGGCCTGTAATACCAACAAGCATTAATCCACTTTTGGTCATCTTGAGCAGTCTGCCAAATCCGAAAGATTTGACCAACAGTAGGCTTGCTGGGATCATTAGGATTGGCAATGTGAACCCAATCTCCAACTCGATAATCAATCCCTTGATGAACGACATGGTCTAGTGGTACTCTGGCCATAATCTTAGAATTGGATCCCACCAGGTCCTGGAATGCTGAATCGGGCTTCTCCAGCTCTTCTTTTGCAATCTTGGTCAACTCAACCTGTAATTTCAACGCATCTTGGTATATTTGAGACTCGTCAGCATTGTATTGTTTTGCATTCTCAAACAACAAGTTCATATCAGCGATGAAGGCATCCGTAGACCCATAAAGCCGACCCTTCACGTTCTTCTTGATAATATCAAGTGCAATGGGGGACTGAATTTGGGTATAATAGTCAGGATATTGTTTGGGATCTGGGAGCCTTTCAAATGCAAGAGTGAGAATTCTATCTGAGTTGTTTTCTTTAACTCTTCGAACTGCTCTAAGAATGTTCTTGATTCGGTGCTCATGCGGTTTGTCAACTGTTGGCGGTCTTCCTCTCTTTCTACGAGAATCTGCTAGCACAGACGCAACTTTCCTGCTAGCTCTATGATCAGTGACGTCTTCACTATCACCATGATTATTAAGATTTGATTCCAGAGGCGATTGATGTCGTGCAGCTCTTCGACTGGACCTCCTCAAGCTGCGACCATTATCAGAATCTCCTTCTCGGTCAGAGGATCTGATTTGTTCCGGCAATTCACTAGCTCTAGAAGTTCTACGAGATCTAGTAGTAGCCCTGGTGCTGCTGGATCTAATCACAGCATTGCCATTAGCGGTGACTGGTTCAATACCAGGCTCATCATCACTAGAAGATTGGTCATAATCAGGTAAAGGACCCAAGTCTGGATATTCCAGGTTCCTTCTACCCAGTGATACTCGTTTTCCCGATACATTTGCCAGCTCTTCTAGTTGTGCTCGGAAATATTTTTCGATAACTAAAGCATCACCATAAATCTCAGAATCGCTACGGTTGTAAACTTTAGCATTGTAGATCATCTGAGCTATATCACGAGAAAACTCACCGAATGATGTATATTTTTGTAATACAACGTTTTGCTTGATCATGAATAGCGACACAGGCTTCTTAATCACCTTGTAATAAGTTGAC
This sequence comes from Blastobotrys americanus, assembly GCA_003705795.3. Taxonomy (NCBI): domain Eukaryota; kingdom Fungi; phylum Ascomycota; class Dipodascomycetes; order Dipodascales; family Trichomonascaceae; genus Blastobotrys; species Blastobotrys americanus. The sequence goes on along the minus strand of PPJN03000003.1, from coordinate 618,062 downwards.
AACTTGCGGTGGGGTAGCGTTTGAAATGCGGATGAAATTGAGTGATTGTCACCGTCCTCGTCTGTCAATTGATAGATCTCATTCACAATTCTTAACATCTCTTTGGCTACAGGGGGGAGTGCAGACTGCCGCTGGGCAGCACTGATGGGGGGATTCTTCTTCTCTGGCATGATCTACAGAGATTATGAGGGAGAAGTTTGGGTAGACAATCCTGTGGAATGAAATTGTGTTCGTTCTTAGTTTGGTTGTACTCACACTGAACCAGAAGCAGCTTCATGTGCCTCGGAGTGCGCGTTGACTGACTCGTATATGTATATTATCCTCAATAATAAAGAGACAAAGTTGTAAAGAACAAGTCCAATGCTAATTGCTTTGTCGTTCTGGATAATCACAGGAAAATACCTTTACAGCTTGTACTATTGTACATCAATTCGTTCTGTTCTATATCACCCCCCAGAACGCCCGCTCGCGTCTCTGCTGGGTCTTTATTCCTACCGACGCGAGTTTGTCGTCTATTTACCGGCTATAGAGGTCGCCAGTCGAAACTTGAATTTTTCTCATGCGGCTGATTATTCTCAGTCTCCGGCCCGATCCCACATAATTACTCGAGGCATTAGAAGGGAAACAAAAGTGACTTCTCAAGGGTGACGATATTGTAGCACTAACACATTGAGAGTGCCAGACTAGGCAGCATTTTAAAGGGATTGCCATAAAGCATAGAGATCTATGATAGATCGTAATCGGTAGTCCCAAACAGCGTGTGTCAATATAGTGTGCTGGTCTAATAGCGGTGTGATTCTGGATTCCGATTATCTCTAGAGAATCATCTCGGTGAGCTTTAGATAACAGGCTGCACAAAGTCTCATCAGGCCGCAGTCAGGTGGAAAGACCCCTTTATGAGCGATTTGGCTTCGTTTCAAGCCAGCCTCGTAGGCTCTCGAAGAATTCTAGCCCTAGTAGGCGCAGGCCTATCTTCTTCATCTGGCCTACCTACTTTCAGAGGCTCTGGAGGATTATGGCAAGGATACGACGCATCAGAGCTTGCTACTTTGGACGCATTTCAAACTAACCCAGGACTGGTATGGCAATTCTATGCATCTCGACGAGCTCAGGCTTTGAAAGCAAAGCCTAATAAAGGACATGATGCTTTGGCGGAGTTGGCTAGGCGAAAAAGACCATCTGAATTCCTCACTCTTACCCAAAATGTTGATGGTCTGTCCCGAAGAGCAGGCCATCCTTTTCAGTCTCTGGTGAATCTTCATGGGGACTTATTTAACGTCAGATGTACCTCCTTTATGTGTACATACCAGGGCCATAACGAGGACAATCCGATTTCTTCTGGATTGGCGCACTGTACTAACGGATTGGACGACCTCCAAGATCATATTAGCATTGATACATTGCCCAGATGCCCTTCATGTCGAGAACTTCTGCGACCAGGAGTGGTGTGGTTTGGAGAAACCTTACCACTGGCCGCTGTGGATGCTGCCGATGAGTTTGTGACCTCGGGAGAGGTCGACCTGATACTCGTAATAGGGACATCTGGGGCAGTATGGCCTGCAGCTTCATATATTGAGCAGGTTAAGCTTAGGGGAGGCAAAGTAGCAGTATTCAATGTTGAAGCACCACCAATTGAGGATAGAGAAGGAATTGACTGGATATTCCTGGGTAACGCTGCTGAGACCCTCCCTGAAGCATTGGAACCTCTTATTGGCAAAGTTTCAACTTCGCGGTATAGATAATTGCCCTAAGCACAATTATCACCAGAACTAAGAAATGACTGATGAGAAATAGACTAGACTAGATGATTTGAAATCCTACAAAAACGAAAACAGATGTGAAAGTCACTGAGATTCTAATAACTATTTGTTAAAAAAAGTTGGTTTCAGTCTATACACATAATGATGTACGAATATAATGAACAACCACTACTATCTCTTAGATACCAATTAGAAATGGATAGGCTTGTCGTAAGTCGCCATAGCAGCCTCTTTGAATGCCTCAGAAAGAGTAGGATGAGCATGACAAGTTCGAGCAACATCTTCCGAAGAGGCACCATATTCAATAGCGAGAACGGCCTCGGCAATCATCTCTCCAGCATTTGGTCCCATAATGTGAACACCAAGAATACGATCAGTCTCCTTGTCAGAGATGAACTTGACAACACCCTCAGTATCTAAGTTAGTCTTAGCACGGGAATTAGCGATGAAGGGGAACTTTCCAATGTTGAAAGAAGCACCAGCCTCCTTTAGCTCCTGTTCAGTCTGACCAACCCATGCAACTTCGGGGTGAGTGTACATGACTGATGGAATAGCTCCGTAGTTGACGTGTCCATGACCATTCTTGATATATTCAACTGCGGCAATTCCCTCTTCTTCGGCCTTATGAGCAAGCATGGCACCAAAAGTAACGTCACCGATAACTCGAACATTAGGGTGTTTAGTCCTGTATTCCTGGTCGATGACAAGACGACCACGCTGGTCTACGTCAATTCCAACCTTCTCGAGGTTCAAACCCTTGGTGTAAGGTCGTCGCCCAACAGCCACCAACAGCACATCGGCGACAAGGGACTCAGTCTTTCCATTCTTTGTGTTTTCAAACTCAATTGTGACTTCATCATTCTCAACCTTGGCCGATTGAACCTTAGCTCCAAGCTGGAACTTGAGGCCCTGCTTGGTAAGAGTCTTTTGAGTAAGCTTAGAAATCTCAGAGTCCATACCGGCTCCTCCGATAGAAGGCAGGAATTCAAGCACAGTCACCTCAGAACCCAGACGGGACCATACGGAACCCATTTCTAGACCAATAATACCACCACCAATGATGGCCAGTCGCTTCGGAACCTCCTTCAAAGCCAATGCTCCGGTGGAGTCAACAATATGCTTCTGATCAACTTCGATTCCGGGGAAGGGGGTAGGTTCTGATCCGGTAGCAATGATGACATTCTTAGCCTTCAACACAGCGTTTTCTCCACCCTCGATAGCATCGACTTGAATCTCGTTCTCGTTAATGAAAGAACCAGTTCCCTTGTAATAGTCAACCTTGTTCTTCTTAAACAGGGTCTCGATTCCTTTGGTCAGGCCAGTGACAGCATCTTCCTTAGCCTTCTGGAACTGAGTCATGTCAACCTTGACGTCGCCGACAACAATTCCTCGCTTCTTAGTGTCGTGCTGGATCTGGTGGTACAGATGAGAGTTGTTAAGCATGGCTTTTGAGGGGATGCATCCGACATTGAGACAAGTTCCTCCAAGAGCTCCACGCTTCTCAATACAAGCAGTCTTTAATCCAAGCTGGGCTGCCTTGATTGCAGCGACGTAACCTCCGGGTCCACCACCAATGATAACAACATCGTGTTCAGTAGAGGCTAAACGGTTAGTAACAATCATTATGTACAGTCAAAGCATGCTGACAAATGAGATCTATTAAGAGATTGGAAAACGGGCTAACAACCTGAAGGGATTCAACCAAACAAATCATTCAAGTGCCAATTCCTTTGGAGGGCCCCTAAAGAATCACAAAGCCGACTGATATTACTGGTGATCCAGAAATTGTAAATCCCACTCGAAACCGACAATCGCTTAAGACTACGTATTAATCCGAACTCTGACAGATCTTACAAAGACGCTTCATACACAGTTTCACCATATCAATTTATTTGTAGCACACCGAATCATCCATAGCCCCAAACTCATCCGTATTTTTTCTAATTCCTTTCATTCCACAATCTCCACAAATCCCCGGTTCCCCGTTTATCTCCAGCACAGCCCAGCGTTCCTTGTAAACCTAATAGTCAAACTTACCCGTAGAAGCCATTCGAAGAGGCACGAAGGCAGACCGGCGCACAGCTCCAAAGCTGGGTTTGCTCACCGTTCGCAGCATTTTTTCTATAGCTTTTTCCCTGTCGGTCTTAGTAAATGAGGTGTTTACTAATGTTCCGGGTTCCTTGCTCGGGTTTATATTTTCCGTATAAATTTGTCGTCGCCTCTCATTTGCTTGTTGAGCCTGGGCCAGGCAGCCGCACGTCACCGGGCTCGGAAACAGCCGAACACCCGTCTATTCCCACACGAGAATAACCCGGAGCGCTTTGGATCAAGTTCGACTTAAACTGCTGCGGTGTGGGGAAAGGTAATGAGGTTGAAGGCGGTTTAGTTTAAACATTAATTGGTCATGATTAGAGGTGGGTTTACACCTGTTTGAGCTGAATAATGATAGCTCAACACCTGTTTACGGTTAAATTTTGGCTATTCTCTTCTTGCTATGGTTGTAACAGCTTAATATGTTGGCCCTATCAAAGTTAGACTGCATGACATACTCAGGTCCAGGCCAGTACTGCTGACCAACTAAGGGCCCGAGTAGTCATCATACGACCTGGAAATTTCATACGAACGTGCGATTTTCACAAAAAGTCACTAGCTCGCGGTCGTTTGGGGTCTGCGACTTTGGAATCTCCATTGACTCCATTAACATTGTCTTTAGATCGATCCCGCTTCTGTCCGATGACTACATCATCCCAAGTCTTCGGCCTTTGAGGTGGAGGAGAGTATTCACGTTCAGGCTGTCTCTCCGATCCTTTCGGACCTGCCTTGTCAGACTGATGAGGTGAAGCTTGTTCGTTTGACTTATTTGACTGCCCGTTTGCTGGTCGTCTACTATCCTTCGCACCCACGCGTCTTTCACGGCTTCTACCTCTCTCTTCAATTGATTGTGTACGCCGAGACGGAGAATGAGAAGCTGAAGCTCGTGAACCAATTAGCTTAGGAGGAGGCGAGCGAGACCACTCATGTCTTCTCCGACCGACAGAATTCGAGCGGGATCTTGATGGGCTGCTAGAGAAAGATCGAGATCGAGATTGTGAGCCAGAGTATGACCGCGCACGTCCGCGCCTAGAAGATCGTTGGGGATCCGAGGAAGATCGAGACCTTGATCTTGATCTGCTATAATCCGAAGCAGAGACGCGAGAATCATATGATCGTGATCTCGAACTGTAAGAACGAGAAGATCCCGATCTTGAACGTGATACAGACCCCGACAGGGACCTCGAGGAGCCAATAGAAGAGCCACTGTAAGAACTATTCGAATGTCGAGAACTAGATCTACCCCGAGTCTCTTCCTCCGGTGGTGGAAGATTTTTCAAATATTCTCGCATGCCTTCAGTCAAAATTCCGAGACCAATTGCAGTAAAGTAATTAATCGCGAACCTCGTCTCCTCAGCGGTCTTCTTGGGGAACATGTCGTCAAAGTACCCCTCATACAGCTTATCGCCAAACCTCTCAGCCATTGTGGTAGATCCTAACTCCATACGCATCTCCTCGAAGAGAATCTTTAAGAAAATTCGACTAGCTGGAGTTGTTTCTTGCTCGTTCATGTGGACTACCTCAAACACCTTCCAGGTCAATCCGTCCGATGCAAGCACATAGCCAAATAAAGTAGCAATATTCCGTAGCTTGTTAGTTTCATATCGATGGATAATGCTGAAATAAGACTCGAATGCTTCCTGAAACAAGTCATGCCAATGCCTGCCAGTCCGACACAACGTCCTAGCAACACCTCCATAAATTTTGTTGTATATTTTTTCCTGAGCACACGACTCAATTAGCATATTAACCTTTTCAATGTCTTTACCTTCTGGTACTCTAATTCTTGAGAGTTTGTGACTGATTTCGGGCACAGACATTGACGACATAATTGTTAGATAGATAGTTTTTCGAAGATTCACCAGATCCGTGTTGGTCATGTCTTTAATAAGAACTGTATTTTGAGATTTGACTGTGCTGCCGCCCATATCATCGTTTTCATTAGTATTAGCAGCAGCAACAGCATCACCAGCACTAGCATTGTCATCATCACTTTCGTTACCGTCACTTGATTCTTCATTATCAGATTCGTCATTCCCAAGAATCTCACTTCTTAAAGACTCATACTGTGCCTCAGTTTGTTCATAGTTTTCATCATATTTGAAAATGTTGAGTGTCTCATCAGATTTCAAATCTTCATCATCCAAAGAAACCATATGCGTGATTTGATCTTCTTCCTCTACCAAGTCTAGAGACTTCTTTATCGGCTGTTTGTTCTCAAATCCATCTTTAGACAGCTGGAAAAGTACTTCAATCATATACTGTGTCCGCTTCTCCAGTTCGCCTTCATTAAGGATGACTCGAAACCTATCAAACACTCCTCTCAATGCATTCGGACTTACCTCATGAAGGTATGCCCCCACTTCTCGAATGAATCCTACCGCAATCTCTACCGAGTCATCTGTGGGCCTTTCCAACAGCAGATGAAGCATTTGAAGAATTAGAATTTCATGAGCCACTCTTTGGTTGCACAGATGAGCGAGGAACAGCGAAGTAGCGATGCATATGGCTTTATTGTTTCTCTTGAATGCCTTACGAAACTGGATTACAAGCCTTGAAACTATCAATTCCCCAACTTGTGGCAGCTTAGAATTGACTACCGCGACCATCGCGGCAAATACATTAGTATAAGGCAAAGAAACAGCCTGTGCCCGAATGATACTACGAGCAAACAGTCCACGTCCACGGATAAGATTAAGTTTAAACACATCAACAACAATGGTTCGTATATTGTCCTCAGAAACTTTGTTGACTAGTCGATTAATCGCCTTACGTAGATTATCCCATAGCAGTCTCTGCTTGTCTTTCTCAGTTTGAGACCCACTGATTTGTTCCTGTAGTGCTCGTAATTTTGCTGGAGGTACATATCTTCCACCAGATTTCAACTCCAGCAGTCGCTTATACTCCTCAGCAGGGTCATACCTTGACACACCGCTCATGATTTCAGGCCCTATCCAAATATCATCGGCTCAAACAATTTGAATCGCCATCAATTCCGGTCGTTTTTAATTGTCGAAATTTCAACGATAAACGAACGGCTGAATCGAAGGGAAATATCGCCTCCGCCTCTGGGGGGAGCCATCGCGATTATCGAACTTGACTACTAATAATCTGAGCGAGAGAAGAGAGAGAGAGAGAGAGAGAGAGAGAGAGAAGAACGTTCAGTATGGATTATGCTTCAGTAGTTCTTCTGGTGCAGAATACTCCAGGTCTTAGTATGACCGAGAAGTATAAAGATGTTGTTGGACAAGCACTTTATATGACGATGCCTAAGGGAACTCTAGACATATTAATCATGAACACCCCCAGTACGCTAGCGCAACTTGAACGAGAAGTTAGCGAGCTTTATGAAATATGTAGATTCCAGCTAAAGGAACAGAATCGGCCAAATGTTCGAGCGACAGTTCTGACTGATGGCCGAGATATTGAATTGATCAGACCGCATAGATGGGAAGCCGTGACTGCAGGAGCACCAGAGATGAGCTTGACTGTCGAATTGCGCAATCTGATTCCTCCAGACTTCCCCCAGATTTTGGGATTACCTGTGGTTTTATTGAAAATGGATGATGAAATCATGTACTCCACTGCATTGCCAGGCGGCTTGTCTGCGGTCAACCGGTCCCTCCAGTCTATTACCGAAGAGCTTGATTCAACAAATTTAGACTATCGCAGCCATCGTGATATCCCGGATACAACCTCCCAAGATCCTACACAAATCTTTCTACAAGACATTAACCACAATGTTGTGGCAGTGGGAGGAACATTTGATCATCTTCATGATGGCCATAAGATTCTGCTTACAATTGCGGGCTACTTAGCTCAAGAGAAGCTGATTGTGGGCATCACTGGCCCTGAGCTATTGAAGAACAAAAAGTATGCAGAGGCCATGCAGTCTTATGAAACACGTAGAGATACTGTAGAGGGGTTCCTCAACTATGTGTATCCAACTCTACTGATTGATCCAGTGATTATATCAGACGTCTATGGACCCACTGCGACGGTGGAAGATATACAGGCATTAGTTCTAAGTAGAGAGACTCGAGCTGGAGGAGCATCAATCAATGAGCTGCGACAGAAGAAGCACTGGTCACCACTGACGATATATGAGATTGGAGTTATTGGGGGGCCTAATGGTAACGAGGAGAATAATTGGGAGGATAAGATGAGCAGTACTGAGCTCAGGAGGCAGGAACTATCAGCAAAGGAGACCGAGGGCAGTACCAAGATTTAAGCTCATGGTCTAAAAATCATAAGAGTGGTAAGGAGTCCATTAAACTTAATGCATTCAGTCTACGTTAATTTAATTTCCCAGCAATTGATCACTCCTCCCTTCTAACCAACCGATCTAATACAGAGGATGCTATCTCGGTTGCCCATCTAACTCGTCCCAACTGTTTAGACTTGAGACTCTTCAAAGTAGGGGAATTGTCTATAGTGCTTAGCACATACTGAAGTCCACGTAACGTGGCGGTGTCTCTAGTTTTAACCAAAATACTGACAAGATGAGTTTCGTCTCTAGGTCTCTGACCACCTTCAAAGAGAGCTGAACCAAAGCCAGATCGCTTTGTTTTGTCATTCGTACCCTCTGCTCGCTTTCCCACCAACTGGAATAGATGAATAAGAAACATCTCTAGAAAAATTTGAACATCGGACACTGACGTGAAGAAATTGGTCGTCTTTAGAAGATCCAACGACATGACACCCTCGGACACCAGGTGTGCATAAAATCGAGCAAAATTGACAGTCTTTTGAAGCTTGGATTCACTGGAGTCATCTAGCCCAGATTCAATTGCGTTTGAACGCTTCTTAAGCTTTTGAATCTCCGCGTCAGCATTGTCAGAATCACTACCCGAACCAAAATCTCCACCCCCATCGCTTTCCTCACCCTCAAGGGCTCCTATAAAGTCCCACAGCGCAAATTGAAATGTCTTCTTGAACGAATGCTGAGCACATAGTCGAGCAGCCACAAGCGAATAGAACGGATTGTAAACTGGCTCGTTACCACAACAGTGGATGATGATTCTTGGAATTTCGCGTTCCTGCTTGTTTTTTAACTTGAGCTTCTCTAGTCGTTCTCCTGCATCGACGTAATCTTCACTACTCATGAGAGCAATAAAGATTGCTCGACGAATGTCTGTATTCATGCGCTGAGATTTAGCGAGCTCAAGCCAGTTGGGCTCGGATGAGTCAAGGATATCATCGAGTGCCTCACGATCGACATTGCCAGCAGTTTGATCTATCAACGAATTATCAGCACCCCCCTCGGCCATGTTATTTCTCCATGCTGCTCCAACAAGCCACCATTTACCCTTTGAATCAACATTATGAATGTCATCGAGAGATACCTGGATGGGTTCGGAGCTTGCCAACTTTCCGGGAACTGATTGAACTAGCTTCTTCATCCGGGCAAACAATTCGTGAGACATTTGAGAGTCATTTCGGCGATGCTTGTTGTTTTTGAGATCAGTGATCCTTTCAACTAGAAACCTTGTGCGCATATTCAATTCCTTGCCTGCAATCTTGGTGTGTAAAAGATAAATTATGTCCTTAAGGGACGCAGGGTCATCCGATCGTAATTGTGGACCGGCACTGTCGACCACCTTCAGCAGAAATTCGGTATTTGCTTCATTGATATCTTCAAGAAATGCTTTAATAAGGTCGTACATCAGTTTGCACGAAATCATTTGGAAGCCATATAACTGAGCCAGTAAGGACAGAAGGTTGATTGCTTCCTTCTTAGCTTCCTTTCTAGACTCAAATCTTTCCACCAGAGACTGGATGAAATGGGCACCAAATTCAATTCCTACAACTCTGTACAATGCTGCAATAAAGGAAGCATGTACAATAAGAAACTGATTTGTGAGAACGCCCTGAATGGCTGTACTCTCGATAACAATCTCAGTTATGATATTACTCACTTCGGCTCGAGCATGGTTCATATACAGGGACTCAATCTCATTGATAATTGTGCCCATGTTCGACTCTGATAACCTATTAAATAGACCCTTTGCTTGCTTTCTTATCCGAATGGTCCATTCTGATTCCTGGCTCTGGGCCATTAATGCTCTCCTACTTGGGGGTACGTATTTACCTGCAGACACTGGCGCAACGTAAGGGTTCTCTCTGACTTTAACAGGCTCATTATCGTTATCAACATCATCGTCAGAGTCGTCTCCTTCATCGTCAGTATCTTCCCCACCAGTACTGTCTTCCTGCTCATCATTACTGTCATCCTCATCATCTTCAGATCGGTCTCCAGCAGCAAAATCATTAAAATCTAAATCTCCCAGCAGATCATCTAGGCCATCTTCAGCGCTATTTAGCTTCATTGAATTGAGTCCCAACTTTTTGGAGTAATAGTCCATTTCCATCTCATCGCGGACCATCATGTCAATATCATATTGAGAGAGGGGCAGTCGTTCAGTTTTATTCTTTTTGGATCTGGATGATTTGGATTCTAATCGTTTTTCAAGATCAGATTTCGCCTTCTTCGATGACTTTGAATCTTCAGATTCAGCTGATCGCTTGTTTGATTTGTTTGATGATTCCACCTCATTCTTTATCTTCTTCTGCTTGGATTCTTTCAAAGCCTTCAAAGCTTCCCAAGTCTCATCAGCAGATGATTCCTTCTCTATTGTTTTAGTCTTAGTTAGCTCCTTAGACAAGGATTTCTTCTTGTTTTTCAGTGCGCTGAGGGCATCCATGGTTTGGTCAGCGCTCATTGACTCGTCTTCATCAAACTCATCAAACTCATCAAACTCATCATCGTAGTCGTCACCAGACTCGTCTTCAACATCATCCAAAGATTCGTTCTCTACATCAAAAGATACCTTTTTCCGTTTTATGGATGATGACGTCTCTAAGCCTTTAGGTGCTTGTTCGCTATTTTTATTGAGCGACTGACTCTTGGACACAATCTTGTTGATAGTATTGGAGCCATTTATCGTCACATATTTCTTCGAATGCGTACTATGCTTCAGAATTCCAGGTTTAGAATTATTAGCTGAGATTTGACTACCTTTATGCTGTTTCTTCTTCATTTCCCGCTCCTTCTTCCGCTTTTCCTTTCTGCTAACACCTTGTGATCCTCGTTTTCCTGTGGCAGTTAGTATACTGTCTATTAGATATGTACTTACAGTCAATTCTCTCAAAGAAAAAGTCACTTACGCGATCCATGTTCATCAGAATTTTGAATCCCCAGCTCTTCTAGCAGCTGGGATGGTAACGAGGGACCAAGTCCCTTACTATTCTTGGTCTCCATCATACCGTCGATAAGATTGAAAAAAAAAATTCTGATCTTGTCGCTTATCGTGAAGTATATCGGAGGACAACCGGAAGTCCGATAGAATGGGAAAAGGTTAAGAGAGCGAGAAAGATGAGGTTAAGGAGAGAGAATGAAGCGGTAAAGTAATGACCAAAGCGCACAGTAGAAGTTGAAGTTGACTACCACTATTTTAAGTGATGATTTGAGCGACATATATATATATATATATATATCTATAGACCTTTAACGCTATTTTTAAATCAAGTAATGATTCAATTCTTGATGAAGATTGCAGCCTGACCATACCCTCTACGTGTGGATTTATCAAAGTGATCCAAGCCTAACAACTCACCATCACCAATTGCAGAAAATAACTCTTCATCATCTTCAATGTAACTAGGAGGGGAGTAGGTATCAGACTGAAGGATTGCAAATCTAATCTTCTCAAACACTTTGTCAAATATTCCTAAGGTCTTTTGCAAACGCAGTTTAGTATCAGCAAACTTCTCGTCCCTCTTTACTAAGAACGTGAATGGGATTCCGTGAGTCCGAGACGCATCTTTTTGGAAATGAACCACAAATATGATTCTCTGGTCATCGTTTGAAGTCTCAGAGGTGATGAAATCATGCTCTTCTTGAGGGCATAAGGTAGCATATACTTGAGCATGATCCTCGATAGTCGAAACCGGAGAGCTCTCATTTAGCAACTTGAGAATACGACTATTATGCGATGTCCAGATCTTGATCCGGTCTGCAGATTCCGCGGCAATGTTAGCTCTCTCGCGTAGAATGGAAATAACATCCCTTAAGGTAGCTGACTTTGATACTAACACATCATACTTGTGCTCTTGCGAAAGGCCTTCAGACAGCCATGATATAGTTACATTCTTCTTGTTCTCCAGTTCAGCCAGACTAACCTCCAACACATCATAAAGAACAATGCTCGAATACTGTTGGACATAAGGCGACGCAAGAATTTGATAGATTGAAGAGTTGGTATTCTTAATCGGAGTTCGTTGGTAGCCACTGATGCTAGTGGTGTAGAACCTTAGGTATGTTGGATCCACTCCTATGTGTTCTCCTACCTTTGTGGCCATCTGCGAATAACTATCCTTCTGGCTCAGCCAAAGATCAAACGATTTGTCATCCTCGGCATTTGTTGCACCCGCAGCTCCACCTGAAATCTCCAAAGCTCCGCCACCACCACCACCACCGTTAGCTCCATTAGCACCATTCTGTGCAGTTCGGGGTTTGAACGTGATTAGAATCCTATAATGCATAAAATCATAAAACTCCTGCGCGCTCTTATACCCAACCACATTCTCCAACTCTGAACTAGACAGTACCTTCTCAAAACAGAGAATATCACCATCAGAAATCTCCGCTTCATAGAACGTGGACTTTGGACTCAAAATATCTACCATATCTGGCTTCACTTCCTCCGATATCTGAACTTGAGTGCCTTCGGGCCACTTCATGTACTTCACAACCTTAGCAGCGAGCTCTCCAACAGTTTCGTTATCATCAATTACGTGACTATCGACTCCAGTAATCACTTGATTGACGGGGTCAAAGTACTTCAGAAACACAAGGGATCTCGTCGCAGAAGCATCAGCTATCGCTCGGTGATCTTCACCGTTGGCAGGCAGTTCAGTCAACGCGCTTCCTTGTAAGCCATTTGCTTCTCCTGTCAGAGTGTCAATACCATTACTGAGCTCGACCCACACACGCAAGTCAGGAACTCTACTGATGGTTCTTTCACGAAGCGCTTCTAAGGTTACATTCGAATCGGAACTCAGTTCGGTATCCAGTCTCAGAGTCTTATTTTCACGTGCTACCATTGTCCAAACGCTGACGGCAGAAGGGTCAACATTATACGAACTGGAGAGCATTTTTACAAATTCCCGCACTTCCATATCCTTTTTAAGTCGGAATGTAGCTGGACGCGATTCGTCTTCGCCATTTGTACTCGAAGGGTTCTCACCATACTTATTCTCCCACACTCCGATATCAAACCCTTGGAAATGTCTGAACTGGCGACTAGACATAACAGTGACATTGAGGAAATACTGTTGCTCCTCACGCTCCTTTCGTCGTCTCTGTTCCTCTAGTAATTCCTGCTGGAATTTCTCGGGAATATGTGAAGGAATGGTGTCGTCACCATCTGGTAAAACCTGGTCTAATCTAGATTTCCTAACATATACCAGCATGTACGCGCTTGAATGCCTCTTGTAATTGAACCGATTAAATCCCTTAGGTACTGGTGCATTTGGCGAGACCTTGGGATCTCCCCCATAGTTGTCTTCCAGCACTTCTTTTAAAGTCGCTCTAGTCACCTTGTCATCATCAAACTTGTACCAGTGACCATCCTTAGTTGGCTTAAGCAAAGCATAGTAATGACCAGCATTCAGTTCACCACTGTGAACGAGTACTCCATGAAGTTCGTAATCCCAAGGCTCAGTCAGGTCTGAACCCTTTTCCAGATAGGGAGTCAAGTCAATGTCAAGTGGGAACTCATAACGATCATTAATTTTGATCATGATATCGCGAGTGAAATCGTACTCATAACGTTGCAGCTGTAAATGTAATACTGGAGGAAATGACTTGAACACCACTCCTTTCATTGCATCTTGAAGGCCATACCCAGTAGCCTGATATTGATTCTCTCCCTCCAACATCTCTACCTGAATATACTTTTGGAACGACTCTTCGAGATTCTTGATGCCTTTGACGTTTAACTGAATATCCCAATAATCCTCGATTCTTGAACTCTCAAAGTCTACATCAACACATTTGATATAGCTCTTCATCTGAGCAACAAATAGGTCGTTCAATGCCCCATCCACTGCAGTGCCCTTCATATGCTGTTCAAGCTTATCCATTAGCACACGGTTCAGTTCTTGTACGTCATGCTGAGTGAAAGCATCGCCCGAGTCCCAGCCAAAGGATCTTGTTAACAGCGAAGTACCAACTGGATGCTCAGAAGAATTCAGCAAATAAAACTCTCTTTGTAAGGCAGCAGGTACAGTTTCCATCCGCTCATTCTCAGTTGGAATGAGATAGACAATTCTACGGAAAGCCTTAGTAAAGTATAAGGACTGCAATAAAGAATTAAGATAGCACGTGGCACCCTGATTCTTTAACCCAACGTATCCGGTCTCTTTCTTGGAATCATACTTGATAAAGTTGTGCCACAATACTCCAGTGGGATCTTTAACTATTCTAACCAAGGCAGTGACTCGTACTTTGTTATTTTCAATCAACGCAGAGTCAGTAGCTAAGTGTTTGGAGTACAGTCTGCGTAAGTCATAAAACTTCGTAAAACCCCAATCGGATTCGTCAGCATTGAATCGATGATGGGCATGACTGGAGTGGAAAACAGCCGGATTCTCCGGATTCCACATTATGAGACCAAATTGTGCGCATACATACCAGTCTTCCTCATTATCCGAGTCAGAAGATGGCAATCGATCCCGGTTATCTTCAGAACCATTACTCGAATTTGGTGGCAGAGCTTTGCTCTCAGACGCATGTGGCATGGCCACAAGATAAAGGGACACATTTTCTGATCGATTGCCTTCGGGAAAGAGTAAGATGCTCCAATCAAAACCTCCAATCTCACGAACTGTACTATGCGCGCGCTCTTCTAGCCCACGCCAATCATCTATATCCCAACTAAATGCTTCGTCGTAAAGAGTCTCAATCTCATCTTCTAAAGGTGGCAGCAATTTTGCCTTCATTGCTTCCAAATCGGTTGCTAGTTCTACTGGTCCATCTTCCGACATATCCATTTTGTAGTCCGGGTTATTTGGTTCTATCGCCGGTGGTGGAGGTGACCCAGGTGCTGACGATAACTCGTCCACATCTTCGGGCCTCTCAACGTCCATTGTTTGGTATGCCATATTCCACTCAACCTTCTCAGATTACGACACACTCCCTCTCAGATTCTTAAAGGTGCTTGTAGTATTTACAACTATCTGGTGCACCTTCAAGGGTGAACCTACTATGGTAAATGTTTATGCAACTGCTACTGAAGTGGTGTCTTCTAAGTCCCTACCAACCCCTGTTGGTTGCTTCTAATAAATCCTAGAATTATCACCAGTAGAATAATCCGCAAAAATTATACTACTATTCACTCGTATACCTTAGTCAAATATCCTACAAATGCACTTCAGCTCTTTACTCTTGTCTGCGGTTCTCTAGTGCCCTCTCTCTCTGTACTAACAACTTATGCAACCATATCAACTAATTCTACTTAACCCGGTCGTGGTCGATTTGCCTCCAGAACGCGCCGAAACGCGGCTGGAAGCGCTGGGGGGTTGGTGCCCACAACGGTGAGAGAGATATGCTGAGATTAAGCCGCAACGCCAGGATGGAAGCAAACGGGGTAAGAGAAGAAGAGAAGAGGAGAGCAAGAGAGAGAAGAGGAGAGAGAAGAGAGAGAGAAGAGGAGAGAGAAGAGGAGAGAGAAGAGAGAGACAAGAAACGGAGAAGAAAGAGGCAAGGAGATAGATTGCAAATTTTGTGGGGGCCTGAATTCGATATTGGGAGAATTGAGCTATTAAGGGTGAATTGGATGTTGAGAGCGAAATGACATGGGACTGTCTCAGAGCACCGAGTCTACTCAGTGAAGTACTCAGTGAAAGGCTATATCCGTGGTCAATAAATTGGAGTACTCAGTGACAGGCTATATCCGTATTGACTGAATTGGAGTACTCAGTAACAGGTCCCGTCCGTAGTCATTGAATTGGACTAGTCAGTAAAGGGCCGTGTCTGTTACTCGGGGAAAGAAATACCCTTCGGATATATATATATCAGACCAGCAGAATATCTATAAAGAAGATGAAAGATTATGCATTCAGATTACATTAGACTCTATCAAAGCGAGATGGAAGGAAGAAAGAAACCACCACTTAAGGGCGCGCATTATTACAGTCTATTACACTAGTAGTACAAAATTGTGAGATCCGACTATTTTTTCAACCCGGGTATCAACTGAGCTCGCTCAGCCGTCAAGGTACCGGGCTTTCCAAAGTTTTCATCAATGTCCAACAAGATTTTCAATGCATTTCGGCTCCTTAGATACTTCACAGGAGATTCAGGGACCTCCGCAGTTGGAGTAGCGTGTCCAGCCTCAGTCTTATTATGGCCAGAAAGTGGGAACATGCGATGTAGGAACTCATAGGCAGCAAGGGTACATCCAAATTGAGGAGACGATCTCAAAACTCGAGCTGGTCCTCCCTTGAAGAAGGCTTTGAATCCCTCCTCTTTATGGATTCTGCTAAAAGCATCAGTCAGACCCTTATAACTGGATTGACCCTTTCTGGATTCGACTTGAAGTCGGGTCTTAACAACATCACAGGGAGTGGTCAAGTAAGCGGCTGGAATTCCAGCAATAGCACCGGCAGTCAGTAGCTCACCAATTCCCAGAGTGTGATTAGGACCTTCCCTGAAGTAGTCCTTCTTCAGATGAGCATACGTTGGGAAGTAAATCGCAGAGAATGGAACATCTCGAAGCAAACAAGCAGTGGCTCCTTTGTACAGTCCAACCAGACCAAGGTGACGGATAATCCATAACGCAGACCTCTTAGGCACGTTATCAAGTCCAGATTTGAGCATCTCTCCCTGAACCTGCAATCGAATCTTGACAATTTCTAAAGGGTTGGTGAATACTACCTGGCATGCACCTGCAGACCCTCCGGCAACAACCTCTGACCATAAAGGAAGCCCACCATCCTTCTGAGTTAGCTTTCCTCGTACAAGGTCATTAACAGTAAGCTTGATTGCTTTTTCAGGAGCGACACCAATCAGCTGAGGACCCAAGCCAGAGTAAAGGCCTAGGAATCCTTCATTTGCAATCACCTTTTTGAAGCAGTCCCATGAATTACGGTACATGAGCTGCTGACCCGGCAGAGCGGTTCTCTGATTCTGCATTCGAGTCTTGACCAAGTCAATTGGGTACACTACAGTGGCCCCAAACGCTCCAGCAACTGAACCCAGGGCAAAGTTGTATAGGGAGTCAAACACTTCGCTCAGGAAAGATGAAGGATTGGCTAGAGCATTCTTTGCAGCATCGACCTTCAACTGTTCAGCTTTTTGGTACCGAGTGTAAGGATCTTGCCAGCTAGGGTCAAGTATTCGGCGGAAATCGTCTATACTGAGACGACCGGTAGAGTTAATAAGGGAAGTAAAATGGAACAAAAGGTCAATTTCCATGGGCGTAAACAGGGAAAACTTAGTGGATCTTGAAGCCTCGGCCATGAAGTCTTGACGAGTGATGGTACCATCCTTTGACCGCTGGGTAGCATTGGTAGCAATTGTTTCCACAACATCCACATGTCTCAGCACGTTAAGGAATGCTCGTACAGATGCATAGGAAACCTTTGCTGTATTAGACACGTTGACCACGGTGTGAATGTTTTCTAAAACCGTATCCGAAAGCTTATGGCGAGCAGTCTTGTCAATGATATCCTGAAATTGTTCCGGGAGAATGTACCCGGTATTGTTCTTGTCATAGAAAGCAAAAGCCTGACGAACTCGTTCTCCCATCAGTCCTGAAAGCATCTGACAGAACATGGAGTACGACAAAGCATGTCGCTTAGACGAAGATCCAAGATATAGACCAGCCCATTTGGAGTTCCAGTCAAACGGAAGCGCATCCTCCGATTTGTTGGCTTGGTAGAACTTGACGAAGTTGTTATAGTCAACTTCTCCTTTACCTTCTCGATCAAACAGTCTGAAAGCAATCACGTATTCAGCATCAGGCTTGTCTAACAATTGTTCGAACGCGTACCAATCGTTTAAGGAAATAAGTCCTCGGCTCGACCTATCAGCGATTTCAAATAAAACTGCGTATGAGTTTCTGGAGATCTTATGATAATCCTCATATGGTGGTGCAATTGCATCGAGAAAGTCATTAGATGATAAAAACTTTTCGCCATCCTTGACCACGGACGCATGTTTTAAGAAAGTTTTCTTCGATATATCTGTGTCTGACATTATGCGGAAGTCAGATATACAAAACCAAGATTTGTCAACTCAATAATCCTGTAAACTAGAGATTTCTTTTCTTTCTAAAAGGCTATGGTATTCAAACCGCCAGTATCCCAAAAAAAATAGGTGTCAGAGCTACCAGAAATCAAGTAAATGATGAGTATTCTAGGTTCAAATCACCTTTTAGCTCTGTCACGTTTTATTCCCAAAGCTTTTCGCTTTTTCAAGACAGTTCTAGTCGGTTCGATTATGAATCGGTATAGTTCCGACGCCAGGGTGTTCAAACTTATGACAGTCAGTTATGAAATGACTCAAACACACGTTACGTTATCGACGCCTCAGCAATCTCAACAGTATAGCCAGATATCAATAAGCCAAGCCTCGGTAGAAGGTTCAAAATTGGGTTGATACAAAAAAATGAACCCTTTTTCTTACTTTCTTGTCTACTTATTACTATGAACCTTTCGATTCTAACACCTATTTCTCCTTCTCGAAGAATCCTGTTTTTGGTCGGGTAATGTGCTACTTTTCACGCCCCGTTGTCGACCGGTATCGGAGGGAGGGTGGGAGAATGTTAGCCGTGGTGTGAAAAATCAACCCGACTAAAGAGCGGGGAGAAGCGGAAGAGGAAATAGAAGCGACTGCCGAAGGTAAGAGAGTCGAGATCTGGAAGAGCTGCAAGAGAGAGATAATAAGAAAGTTATGAGGTAGAATGTTTTAAAGTGCTAGAAGTGTTTCACGTTTACAAAACAGCTAAATGCTTGGATATCAGATCGATTTGTGGTGGAGACTACAAGTTAAGTGTTTGCTCCGGTGGATAGGGTGATCCGGAAGATGTTAATAAATTATCAGTGGTTATTATTGGCCGATTGGCGACGCGTTTGACCGCTGCGGCTTCTTCCAGTCAATGGACCAGCTACTGATAGATAGAACTAGATTTTTAGAACATATTATCACAATATAGCCATTGAGATCTGCCAGTATTACTCGCGACAGATTCCCTGAATGGTACCTAGCGTGGGTTGGAGTGCCGGCACATGTGAGGCGCCGGATCAAGATCTGGGGTCCGAGGGGTAAGTGGGGGGACTGACTGATCAGTGGTGATGGATAGATGTTGAAGTGATAAAGATAGAACCTGGATCGATCGGATGATAGTGGTAGTCAAGTATAATATATTTCTAATACTGCAATTGTGGGAAATTAGGTTCAAAGTATAAGCAAACGTATAGTTCGAGGTTCTATGGGTTCATATGCTCCGTCTTTTGAGTACCTTTCGCACCTGCCGACCTCGGCACTACTTAACGAGTCGGAGACATCCGGAAGCCGTAGGGCCAAATAATCGAGTTCCGGCGGAGGTGACGAAAAGGGCCCATGGGATCGTGGGGGAGTTGCTGCAGGGGATAGGTATAATTCCAGCGGGTGTGTATCTAAGAGGAATTGTTTGGATTAAGAAAAATACTGATACATATTTATCAATTGTTGTTAGTTAGTATGGGCCCAGACAATGGTTGAGTGGTCAACAATGGGTGAGCGTTAAGTGGTTGAGTGGTAGCCAACAGCGGGTGAGAGTTGAACGAGAGATGGTCAAATTTCTCGAAGTGACCCCCCCAGACAGTCAACTATTCCCCAAGTTCTCCTCGTCGGATACTATCCTTTCGCTCTTGATTAGAATCTCTGACATCACTATCAACCTCAGCTTGAATATCGGCTAACGCTTTATCGGTGTCAGGATCAAGGCCCTGAATATCATTAGGCAACACCTGCATCTGTACTGACGGAGCTCCATTGAGATAGCGCAATTGCTCCATCACACGAATCTTGACCTCCTCTAGATGCTTCTTGGTGTTCTTATTGTCTATTTTACCCGACAGATTCGGATGCAAGGAATAATCGGGAGCAAAATACTTGATAAATGGCATTTGCGGTGGTAACTTAGCATCAAGATCTACGTTGACACAGATCGAGGTTTCATATGCCCACAATCGAGACACGTTACGTGGAGTATATCCTCCTCCTCCCAGTACAATCATGGGGATATTGAATGACTTGCAAAACCTTACACACTCTCCATGAGCTTTAGTGTTCAAGTTAAAACACCCCAGTCGGTCACAACCCAAGGAATCAGCTCCGCATTGTAGAACAATAACGCTTGGTTGAAACACCGTTAGCACAGGTTCGACTACACTCTTAAACAACCGGATATATGAATCATCATCAATACCATCCTTCAGCGGCACATTGAGTGAATAGTGCTCGCCATCTTCAGATCCAATCTCGTTATAATCTCCTGTTCCCGGGAAATACTCTCCATTGTATTTATGGAATGACAGAGTCATCACTCGATTAGACCTGTAAAATGCCTCCTGAACCCCATCACCATGATGAATATCAATATCAATATACAACACTCGAGGATGATATAGTAACAGTTCCAAAATAGCCATCACAATGTCATTAACGTAGCAGAAACCAGATGCTCCAAATTTCTTAGCATGATGCAAACCACCTGACCAATTGATTGCAATATCAGACTGATTGTTGATGATTTTACGAGCAGCATCGAGAGATGCTCCGGCATATATGGATGAATAATCATACATTCCATCGAATATTGGACAATCGTCACCTATATTGAACTCTTCAACCATGGTGGTAAATTGTTTAACGTTATTTGGAGTTACTCGTCGAAGAAAATCAACATAATCCTCAGCGTGAAAGTCTAAAATCTCTTTCTTGGTCGCCTGTCTTGGCTCATATAAATCCATTTTATCATCGAGCCCATACGCTAGTACCAAGTGATCAGTCAACATCAATCGAAATGGTTTCATAGGGTGCCGAGCTCCATAATGAAAGTTCGATACCTTGGGATTGAAGTGGTAAGTGACCTTGGGAGTATATGTTGAGAGAAAGTCTTCATAGAATGGGGTTTGCTCTTTTGTCCGTCTATCTGACTCAAGTGTAGCCCCTGCTTCCCAAGTTTGAACCACCATTTTGCTGGTGGGATGAATAAATAATCTGACACAGAATGATATCAAGTCAAAGCCAGTCAGACACTGATACCTGAGTACTCAAATAGCTGCGGATCAAGACCCAGATAACAGAGTTACCGCGTAATACTAAGATTACCGTAATATATAAATAAATACCCTCCTCAAACGTCCTCAAAACAAAGTTAGTTTAATTCTCGACAAATATAAAAAACTGTCGCTTCATTACAATCTGCTGAGACGTATTTTTCGCGCCGCACCATAACCCCAACCCTTCACGCGGCGTTCACGTCTTTTGCCCCCGAACTCGCCACTGTTGCAGTTTATACAACTGTTGGCAAAGCAGTTTGAACAGCTTAAACAACGGACAAGACACCACCACAATGTCAGGTAAGTGAGAAGAAGAGGGTGAGGAGCTGAAATTTGAATGAAACAATAGAAAGATTAGTGGAACTAACCTATCAGGGAGCGCAGGATTTGACCGACACATCACCATCTTCTCGCCGGAGGGGCGACTGTATCAAGTAGAATACGCATTCAAGGCAATTACTTCAGCAAACATTACTTCAATTGGCATTCGAGGAAAGGACTGCGCGGTTGTGATATCACAGAAGAAGGTGCCAGATAAGTTGCTCGATCCATCGACAGTGTCGTATATCTTTCGAATCTCTCCTAATATTGGTGCAGTGCTAACTGGTCAAATTGCCGACGCCAGAGCAGCAGTGCAACGAGCGCGAAGTGAAGCAGCAGAATATAATTATAAGAATGGGTACGAGATCCCCTGTGATGTGCTGGCTAAGCGGTTGGCAAATATAAACCAAATCTATACCCAGAGAGCATATATGAGGCCATTGGGTGTCGCGATCACTCTGATTTCAGTAGATGACGAGTTTGGACCAATGTTGTACAAATGTGATCCTGCTGGTTACTTTGTTGGATACAAGGCGACCTCTACTGGCCCAAAGCAACAGGAAGCCATTACTCATTTAGAAAAGAAGCTCAAGAATAAGGAGCATGCTCCAGGGGATTGGAAACAGGTTGTTGAACTAGCCATTACTTCATTATCCAACGTACTTGCGGTTGATTTCCGCAAGAATGACATTGAGATTGGAGTGGCTGGAATCGATGGAAACCCCCAGTTCCGCAAGCTTACTGTAGACGAGATTGACGAGAGATTGGTTGCTATTGCCGAGCAGGATTAAATGGATAACTAATCTAGTAACTTGATCGATATAAATACAATTCTATAACCTCTAAAAGCTACTGCTTTCGGTAATTCAGGTCAGTCAAGGTCAGTAAGAAGTTCCACTGGGTCTTGTAAACATATAATCACACAAAACCTTCTTCCTTCCTAGTGATCGATCTACACAATGAACCAATAACCTTCGTCCCTCCTCGACTAATTCTGCTGGATGGTTCTTCAAAGAATTAATCACCATTCGAATCAACCCCACCGTGTGATGCTTGTTAGCAGCAGATTCAATACTTTTGGGACCAAACTGTGATAATCTCAGCAGGTATTCATGACCTTGTTCTTTCTCACTGATCTTTCTCCCATCTCGCTCAATTATGTCTGCATACTGTTCGCAGTAGCTTCGATCCTTCTTGTCCGGTTCAGTCAGCCCAGTAATTGGCTCCGTAGCAGATAAGAACTCAGACTCCGATCCCTCAAGATTGAATCCGAACGCCCATACCATTAATGTACACAAATATACTGCGTTTGCTCTTTTTCCAACTGGATCTCTGAGGGCGTCGTAATTAAGACGAGTCGAAGTTTCAATCGCATCGTCTATTGATTTACCTGACGGTATAACGTCGTCTAACGCATCTGGATCTGGGCAGTGACATTTTGCAAAGTACAGCGAAGGAGCATCGGATTCTGAAGGCTTCTGTTCAAAATACATTTCCTTGAGGAACTGAATTGCATGCCAGAACGAGAGCTTACCACCGCTCTTGGCTATCCACGAAGAAATCCTGGCAGTGCTACTGTCCCGGTCAGCTTGACTAATTGGCTGGTTGAGGGTATATGGACAACCAGCATAGATTTGCAGGTCCAAGAAAGACATTGTCAGTGTCAGGTGGGCCAGATGATAGAATGCAGACGTACACCCACTTAGTTCCATCACGTACGGTGATTGCGTGCTTGATGTACTACTGCCACTGCTAACCATGGCATTACCATGGTTCGTGGTTCCATTAGTGCTACTTCCCCCACTTGGGTTATTCAGAGCTTCATTAGGGAAGTCGTCTGATAGTGATTGATCATAGTCCTTCTTCCAAAAATCATACGAAGCTCCCAAAACATCTTGCCACTTCTCTTTGAGCTGGTTCCATCCCAGGCTGTTCACCTGGAGATCTCGCTGCTGCATTTGAGTGGAGATACAAAGAAGACCCGCCAGTAGAACTCGACGCCCAAATGGACCTGCATCCACATGCTCCTTTGAAAATAGGGACTTCAACCCCATCAGTACTGTAGGTGACTGCTGGCGAGGAATGGATCGATCTCCTGGATAACTTGCCCACAAATTATCAGGACAAGGAAGTGACAGTCTAATCTCATGGATTGACATGATCATCGAATGACCAAACATGGTCGCATCGAATACATCTAAAACGAATGCCATCAGAGCTACGCGCTTCGCTGCCTCCAATTCAATCCATCTCTTCAAAGGATCTGATTCTCGCGTAGACTCTAGTCCCCTAAACACAGTGCCTCTACGAAGAAGCTGTAAGGTGGTAGCGTGATGGATATGAGCTCGCTCATGAGTCTTTCGATCAGACATCGTTTTCTCATACATTTCAAGAAATACTAAGGCCTGGATAACCCACAACTTTGTAGGAGGATGGAAATCGGAGCATCCAAACAGATACCATCGCAATGGCTCAGAAACTCTTCTAGAAAAGTCATGAGAGAAATCTGTAGCAGCACCGAGCATAATCAATGACCACAACAGTCCTGGAGGACATGTGTCGACTTGAAATGACGGCTTATGAAGAATTGGATATTGAGGATGAATAAATGCCCAGAATTTTGCAATATATCGCTGAAGCTGATTAAGACTCGAATCCTCATGGTTTTCCAGAGTAGGAATGATAGCTAGAATCTCCATTCGTTTGGTCTCACTGAGGGTAGTCTCGTCCTGAGCAGCAGGAGGAGACAGGAGACTGTGTAGAGACATCGGAGAGTCAAATGAGTAAAAAGATGGTGAGAGGATAGGATCCTTAGCATTTGAGATTAATGTATCGGAGAATAACCAAGAAATCAAATCTGTAGCATCTCCTCCAGTGTCTACTGCAGAAGGGTCCACAGTCTCACCAACACCATTAATTGCGACCGAATTACTATGACCGTCACCATTTATAGTAGCAGTGGTAGTAGCAGTAGTAGTGGTGTTAGCGGTATCATTAACAGCAACTGAACCAATAGCAGTAGCACTAGGCATACTAGTAGTATTAGCAACACCACCAGAAGTCGCGAGGGATGGATTCAAAGACTCGATAGCAGGAGCAGTACCAGAAACACTACCATTAGCAATAGAATGAGTAGCTAGAAGAGGTGATATTGTTTCAGTAGCCTGGGTATCTAAATTCCCGGTAGAGGAATTGCCTGGAGAAAGCGCGGTTGTCCGCATTTCAGATATCGGTCTTCCAATCGAGAAAGACGAGTTCACAGAATTCGAATTCACAATGGAACTGTATCGCGATACAGAATCAAGACCGTAGTAATTAGATGCTCGATTGATGTTGGTATTGTTAGTTTGATGTACAGAGCCGTTAGTATCAACTGGAGTGCCACTGGTTCCATAAGATGAGGCGGGGAATTGTGAGTTCAGGGTCTTTGAGGGTTCAAGAATGAACGGGTTAGTGTAGATACCATTCCCCCCCGAATAGAGAGGAAGTGATGGGAGCTTAGAATCTTGAGCGGACGCAGAAGGAGAATCTGCCCCACCACCACCAGATATTGATGTAGTTAAAACTGATGGAGACACGACTTGGTGTGAAGGAGAAGATATCGAAGACATTAAAACATCTGATGCAGTAGATAGGGTCACAGACCCACCGAGTACACTTGCACTATCCCTATTACCATTGCTTGGTGCTACAACTCCTCCCCCATTAACAGACAGGGAGTTATTAGACCCATTAATAGATTGATTAGAATCTAGATGTTGATCATCGTCTTCTAAAGGAGAGTTGTCTAAATCCTCGGACCTTCTCGACGACGTTGAAATCTTCCTACCTCTTTTTGTTAGTGCTCTCTTCTGGTGACGCTCAACATGCCTGATCTTGAGATCTTCTCGCACAAACGTCTTCTCACAACTGGGCCACGAGCAATGAAAGATCTGTTTGGGTTTATGATTCAGCTGGTGACGAGAAAGATGTTCTAATCTTGTGAATCTCTTTCCACATCCCGGCTCTTCACAAGTGTATTGCTTCTCCAGACCTTTTCTTGACCTTCGTCTTTTGCTGGGCCGGTCATCATCAGAATGGGACATTGTTGAATATGTCATCGTCGTCTCAGCTTGGTACAAAGACCAGTGTGTAAATTGTTCACACGTGCTGAACAATAGGTTGATAACCGTGTACGACTATTGTAACCCAATTCGAAAACGATTCCCACCGTAGGTGTTATTCCCGAATTCCCCTCGATAAACCGTCAGGCGTTGGCTGCCTTCAAATCGCTCTCAAATATAAAATCCGTGGGGTCTCGTCAAAAATGGTATGGGGGCGTGCGTTACCATCTGGGGAAGTGTACTCCGGTCCGGCTAGATTGGTGAGGGGGTGAGGGGAAGACTCGGTGGAGTGGTAGGCGACAACTGAAGAAAAAAAAAAAAAAAAAACAGACCAAAGAAGGTAGAAAAAGCTAAAGAAAAAAGGGAATCAAATGGCCACAAGAAGCATTCAATGATACCAGATTAAGATAAAGTTAGCAACTCAGAAAGCAACGATTTTTGGAGCAATTTTCAGGTTCTTTCATGTTTTCTCTGGCTAGACTCTCCTGCCGTTGGCGGCATAGCCGTGTATCCGTTGCTAATTTTCCCGGCAATTTCCCGCTTTCCACTAGCTGAGTCAGCAAATACCCCGCGAAATGGTGGTGGTAGTACTGGTGATGTGAGTTTGGCTGGCAAATACTGTAATAGCCACGATCTGTACCATAAAGTGACGCTGTAATACTACAGTCTCAGATACTACCTCTATGAATATCCCTCTCAGCTTATGGTAGTAATTGGTACACTCAACTCATGGTAGTATCCCCAGCTCATGGTAGCACCTCTCAGGCTAGGATAGTACTTCTCAGTTCAGGGTATATCAGGTTAGGGTAGTACCACTCAGTTCATGGTACCTCTAAGCTCATAGTAGTGATTGCTAACCACCATCCAATTGTACATCAATTGTGCAGAAGTCTTACATCGCTCTCTCCAAGGTGTCTGTGTCGTTTTTATACAGGTTTTCGCGATTGTCCCCCATCCCCTCCCCCACGACATCGCGGGACTTGCCTGAGATAAGGTGACCCCCAAATACGGTATCTAATCTAATCAAGTTTCAAATTGAAATATAGAAGAATGGATCAGTTGAACAATTACGAAACTGATTGATCAGCCGAATACTAGACATAATTAAGTTAGGGTTTCTCATCTGTGGAGGCTGTTATTTGCGGAACTAGTAACTCCTAGTTGTATAACATTGGGGATAATTACACCATATAAAAAGTATTCTAGTGGGGGTCATGAACCATAACTGATCCCGTGGGAGCAGTAGACATTCGGAGATTACCAAGAGTTTTCATGATTTGAAACAATGTATTGATACATTGCTATATGTTAGTACTCCTGCTAGAAGTCCTGCTTGATAGCATTATTTAGTTTTAGATTGAAAGCATCGGTTATACCACACCAGTGAAAGATAATAGGCTGGTTATACCCTGCAATTAAAAGAACCTCAGCTATATCAGTGTCGTTATTAGCATTAATCAATACCATGTAGCTGGTTAGCATTCAATAGTGTGCATTTGGTTAGCTTTCGATAACATGCAGTTGGTTAGCTCTTGAGTTAGTTACTGTTAATATCATTCTCATGAACTCTGGGATCCAGTGAGATACAAAGAAACACTATCCAGGTTCAAATACGTTCGCATCTGCAAGCCCACAAGATCACGTAGGTTCTGATCTGACATGTGCTAGGGGTATTTCGACTGCTCGGCCCCTAAACTCATGCTTTTCAAACCACTAGAAGTGTCCTGGACCTGTTTGAATCCTCGTATGCTGCCGCTGGAGCCTACGGGACTCGCAGGGCTAACAGCTCGCCGTTTAAACCCTTGGTCATAGTCAAGAGGTGCTTTTCGTTTCTGCCTTAGTTCATTTGTACCATCTACCTTCTCAGATTTGGGCGATTCACCCATATCCGTGTCAGAATTGATTCTAGCACCCACACCACCAGCTGTTGTACTGGGACGTTCAGTGTCACTACCAGACTCCGCCATTTGATCTCCGACCTCTTGACCAAGTACCTGACTCGCTCCTCTCAAGTTAAAATTAGAAAACTGTCCTCCTGTATCACCCTTCTGTCCGGGTGCTTCTGGAAGGAAGGAATTGTTCTTGGTTTCTCCACTAATTGTGCCATCACTATCACTGTTATCTATGTCGTCTTTTTGTCGATCATGATTTGATAATTCTCCTCTAACTGGAGCCCTGAATACTGGATGTTGCTGCTCATCTCCACGCAGTGCCAAAGTGACTTCAGACTCTCGTCGTACCTCATAGTCAAACGGCGATTGCTCCTCCTGAAGATCTCGTGAAATTCGCAATAGGTTCTTGAATTTGGGCCTCAGGGCTCGGGAACTTGAACCAAATCTAACCAGAGCAGGGGGATGGACAATTTGTTTAGAATGCTTAGAACTTTCAACTGTACTCATATCTGTGATCATATTGTCATTATCAGATCGAGAGGTTGAATTAAAAGATGAGTTAGGCGTGGCAGATGGTACTGATGAAACTGATGTCGATGCAGATTCCGTCATTGTGACAGGTGTTGATGTGAGAAATGAAAGAGTTGTAGATGATGAGGATGGAGATGATGAGGAGTCTCTCGTACGTTCAATTCGCGATTTGAATGAAAGTCCTAGACCCATTAATCCGCCTCCTAAGAAGTTTGTTTCTGGGTCTAGATCATGAGATGATTCTCGACGGCTCGGTGGGAACGGCACAGGTGGACCTGAAGATGCTGATGCTCTCCGTGATGGTGGCATTGACATTCGTTCATCGGAGTCATACCCCAGGTCGATTTCTTCATCCGATGATGAAGACAATTCCGCTTCACCCCTGATTTGAGACTGTCTGTGATCAAAGCCTAAAGTAGAAACACTGGATGAATGAGCATAAAACAATGTAGGCGATGACAGACTTGACATCCTATTTCCCCACGATCCTCCTGTGGCACTACTGCCACCAACTCCGGCAAGATTCCCATTTAAATTAGCATTACCTGTCCCTGACCCAAACACTCCTGCTCCACTCGTCCCATGGCCATGCCGCGATCCAGGCCTTCCTAAAGGATAGACTGACGGTGAAATAGGAGATGAGTCCGGTGTCTGTGGCGTAGTCACTTGGTGAAGTGAGGTCAATCTGGGCCGGGAGGTCCCTTGACGACCATTCCACTGCTCTGTTCGTCCCCCTCCACCTTTACGGGACATGGGTGTCCTCAGAGGGTCGCCCATCTAGGACTGTAGGAATCAAAGGCTTGAAAACACAGTTTAGTCACTTCCTTCTCACTCTCAACCCTTTCTGATTGGACCCTCCTCGCTCTCCTATTCTTTTGTAACAACAACCTCCTGTGTTTTAACAATCAAACAACTGATTAAATTAGCTCGAGCTATCACCGCGCGCGGTGATCAGCCTGTGGGATATGGAACGGCTGCACTGTCAGGGAATGGAGGGCGAAGTAACTGAGCGCCAAAGCGAAGGCTGAGTAGAGAGAAGGGGTTGAACAAGAAAAGAATCGGGGCGCTGAGAGGGCATGAAATCCAACCTGCATGGTGATCAAGCGTCATCAAAACCGAATTGACTTGATGGTGGGAGAGTGTGATGAGATGCGGTGTGCAATGGGGGGAATGGGGGGAATGGGGG